>JAMKCH010013135.1:0-39001 GCA_023653785.1 Ophioderma brevispina
TAGTATCGAACATCGGGCGTCCTCCCCCCCCCTACATTCACCCCTGACGTATGACCCTACCGGACTCAGTCAAGAACGTTACGGTGGATGTATTGACCACAATACACCGGTGCTGTGACCTCAACTTCCTCCTGAAATCACGGCCATCTTTTTGTTTTGTTATCGACCAAATTTGTTAATTAACAGTTAAAGCAAGCCGACACCGTCATCAATATTTGCTTGAAGGTGATCTGAACTCGTGGAGAACAGTAAGTTAACAAAACAGTAAAAAAGTTAGGGCCCCAATTGAATAAGATAAGTTGTCAATTTCACGTACAGTTGAAGTCAATGCAAGTCTCTGGTACCTTATATACAGAGTTAGGAATATCCGATTTTCATGCAGTTTTTGGCTCTCTTTGATGGAAATGATTAGTTATATACAATGAGAGCATTTTAGCGCTATAATAAGGTGTGTGAGTCACTAAAATTGCGAAATTACATTTTTCCAATTTATAATTTTCGGACTTTCTTAAACATATGACGTCCATAGTACATCATAATGGGGATGTTGTACGTACTTTGGTCACAATGGAACAAGAAAGAAAAATCAAGCTTTATTGGTACCAAATTTACTGGAATCTGATGTTCAGTAACGAAAATCACAGGGGGGTAACACCACCCGTCAGGTTATAAAAAAAAAATGCGCTCAGGTAGACGAGGGTTAAAAAGCTTAAATATCAAATACAATAAATAAAAAAAGTAAAAAAAAACTCTATGATTAATTTTAATTTTATGAATATTTTTATGCCATCAGCGTATGATATCAGGTCAAATTTATGGCAAAAATATGGAAGCATGGTATAATGGTTTTAACATATTGAAAGAATACTATAATATAAAAAAGTCATTTTTCCAAAAAAAAATGCTTAAAAAACACCTTTTTAACCGATTTGCACCGTAGCATCTTAAACTATACCTAAATTGATATCATCTTGTAGAAAATTTATTGTTTTTAAATGACGTAAACAGCACTATTTTTGGAGGTTGCAATCAAAGTTATACATAAAAATATGCCTTTAGATAAAAAAGCGGCCATTTTGGACGCATCTTGGATTTTATTTTTTCGCAAGAGGCTTATTTAATTCCAACATCACTTTCATACCCCCAACATATACACTATGCATGTATGGGGTCAAAAAATTTTAGAGCAGAGGCTGTAAGGTCAAACATTTTTAAAGCGAGATACGGATTGATGGCTCCTGTAATATTGTCGTTTCCCCTTCAATTAAAATGCTTGCAACCACTCTAATCATGACGCTTCTAAGATACATGATTCCAATTAATATATAATAATTTTTTTCGGGGTTTCTTTTTTGTATTAATGTTTTGCAATTCTGTTATCGCTACCCCATCCCGCTGTTATTTTTTAATTTACTGACATCACATGAAATAAAGAAGTATTAAATTTCTCCGGAGGTCAACTTCGCTATCTCATCTTATAATAAACGAAAAAAGGAGTTACGTTTTTCAGTCGCGCTTGCTAGCATTAGTGTACTATGTGCAAGAAGGAATTTTGGCAAACCTGCGGGTATTTTGAACATTACGATACCGTATCATTCTTATTGCAAGCTTTCAGTGCTATCAAGCGTGCAGGCGTATTCACTATAACATCTGCGTGACGGCAGGTTCTTTTCATTCCCTCGTTGATGGGCTCTCAACGCGACTCAGTCCGGCATGTTTAGGTATGTATTTTTGTAGCTTGCTGGATCTTGTTGTTATTGTAATATTGTAGGCTTCCTCAATTTATTATGTTTCTATTTCATGGCATTTGGTATTTGCTGGTTCAGTAAAGGTGAATCAGGAGATTTTGAATATAATTATTTTGAGTAGAATTAGAAAAAAAATAGTCATCAAGAACTAAAGATAGTCACCTTAAAATGATACAATCTCCAAGAAGTTAGAGATGGAATGTTTCCATGTTCATGCAGTAAAACATTTTATTGCACAGTATAATTTATTTGTATTAAAAATTGTTGATTTTTCTCTAGAAGGACTCAATTTGGCTTAGTTATTTCACACTATGATTTGTATATGAACAAGCATTATGTACAGCAAAAAAAAAAACACGTGATTTGTTTGAACATTGAGTGCGCCTCATCGGGAAATCTCTGAGTCAGCCTTTAAGTGAAACAATCGTTTGTTAGTTCGTCACTTGCGAATGGACGGGCGTTGCCCAATGAATCGAATGAGTCGCATGAACAATGTAAACATGGCTAGTAAATACGAAGGTCATTTTTCGACACATATTCTGGGTTTCCTGATGAAAATTTAGATCTTTTTCTTTATTGACCCGTTGACTTTAATTGCCACAGTTGAGTGATTTTGCTAATGACAAGAAGAAACACTTAGCTCAGTCTAAGACTACGTGGTAATGCAGCTATTTTATTGGCTCTCGTCTCTTGACGATAGTAGGAAAGACACGTACGATCATTTAAAGGAAGCCTTGATTGCAAATTTCCAAGGTGATAACCTCAAATGGGTAAGTAAATGAATCCATATTATCTGGTCGTTTTCAAGGGAAAAACTGAGCATCTGTATGATTACTTTTCAGGTATTTCTACACTCAGTCACAAGCTTAACAAGTCTGATCAAGAAAAGCTGTCCCATTTTATACGTGGTTTGAGACCTCAGCTTCTAAAGAACCAGAGTCTTTAGAGCGAGCAGTACACTTTGCACGCCTCACACAGAACGTTACTGAACTGCCTTCTACCCCAAGTGTTGAGCTGGTAAGTGATGTAGATTCTAAGTTCACAGGTGCCCACGAATCACTTTCTGCAGTTGAGAAATTGTCAGAAGAAGTTGCTCAAATCCGGACTAAGATTGACGATATTGCTGCTAGGCCTAAATCAACATTACGCTCGTAATTCCTTAGATTATTTTAGTCTAAGGTGACTGGAATTAGTGACCAAACCTTTTGGGAGTAAAAACAATTCCTTTTAGTTCAAACAGAAATCTAAATGATTTTATAAACGTTTTTTAACTCATTTAAAGGTTTATTGTCAGTCAAAAGGACTTATTTTAGATTAAACCTTTTCACGGATTTAAATTTTTTAAGTCCAAAAAAAAGGTATTGTCACTAAGTCCAGTCTCGTTAGACTTACAAATAAGTCGCAAGGAATTAAGAGAGTAGGCATAAGAATACAAACACTTCCAGTTTTATCAATATAGGCCTACGAGTCGACCATTTTATAGGCCAACTAGTGTGTCAAATGGCGTTCTATCGAATGTTCCTCAGCCAGTTTACCCAAACAGACCTATTTTTCGTCCTAATAGGCCCTGTTGCTTCAGCTCTTCAGGTGTGGTAAACTTGGACATAAACGTTTTGAATGTTATTCAAAATTTCAATTCACGGTCCCCTTTAAACTACCCCGCCTACATGTATCAGTCTGTTTTTACGACAGATAAATCCAGTAATGTCAAGTCATCTCAAAATGTAGGTGAAGGGGAAACATTTAGTTCAATAAACATTCCTTTGCAAGGTTGTTACATTGATGTAATTCTGGATTCAAAACCTATATCGTGTCTAATTGACACTGGTGCCTCAATTAATTTGATAAGTGGAAACTGCTTCAACAAGTCATCTGTTTGTCAACAACTTCCAGTGTATAAACCACGTGTAAGAAAGCGGTGGGTACCACTGCCAATGGTCCGGCTTTGATATGTTAGGCCTAGCTCTATTACTAATTACAATATCTGGCACTAAATTGTAGTACCGTGTATATTGCCAGTAAATTAGATCGTGATCTTATTTTGGGTGCTCAATTTTTGACATCTCACAGTGGAAATTTGGATTCTAGGTCTAAACGTCTTAGGCTTAATTCCAGAGTTTTGATTAGGAATTCATCAAGAATTAAAATACCACCTCGTTCTCAGACTGTTTTTCAAGCTAGGATTAAGAGCCAATTGCCGATTGGTACTTCAGGTGTTGCCACGGCTGGTAGAACTTTGAACAATTTAGGCCTACAACTTGCACATACTGTTTCTAGGACTAAAACACACCAATCACATATTGAACTAGAATTTCGCGGTTCTCGGCTTTCGCAGTTTTCGAGGTTAGGGGTGTTTGGTTCCGTGCGGAACCTTATCAGACGTAACCTGTAGCGTTTGTAAACTTTTTGTCACCACCTTAGGGTCCTGCCTGACTACCGACCACAGGGCCCTTTGCAACTATCAGGGCCCCCTTTACTAGCTTCCTTAAAGTCCCAGGTCTTTCTTCAATTCGAACTATCCAAGACCCCTTTCCCAACTGACTGGGAGCCCTTCCCATATGTCACGAGTGTCTTCCGGACTCTCCAAGCCCCCTTCTCATCAATACCAAAGGTGGCCCTTTCCCAACTAACCCGGTTCCTCCTTTAACTACACCAGGCACATTTCTATTACCGTTCCACACCCTATCCCTGGTTTTATCTATATGGCAATTCCCAACTACGCCACCCTCCAACTGAGCCCAATTGTTATAAGGTTTTGGTATTAGCCAATTGGAGTCCGTCATGACAGCGATATGATATTGGGGTAGAAGCGCTTGACGGAATATAAATGGTAAGATCCACCTCATTTGCATACCAAATAAACCTCTACCAGATATCCTTCTCAACCTCCCAGAGTTCCTTTCCCAACTACCCCCGAGGGTTATCTTGCCATCAAACGCCAGGGTTCCACATTAGCAACATGTTTGTCATCACCCCTTTCACCCCACACAACCCCCCCAACCACAATTCGTTTTATCATTATCACCAAATTGAAAAATTAAAAAAAAATGAAAAAAAAAGTATTTTTTTAATTATTTTATATCAAACCTGTATATTTTTGTTTTTAACCATTATTTATTAAAAATTAAATTTCTATATTTTATTAATATTTGTAAGTTTTTATTTTATTTTGGGATCCTATTTGTCACATTTCTATTTTTTTATTCTTATAATTGTTGTTAAAAAACATTTTTCTCGTATTTTTTTAAAATGTATTTGTTCATTTTTTTTTCATTTTTAATGATTCAGGTTTTATTCTTTAAATTAATTTGTATTACTTTTTTAGTCCTTTGGTCCTCCGCCTTCGCATTTTTATCCACCAACTGCGTGCGCGCCGAAGGCGATTGTCGATCGCCGAAGTCGTGAGGCCGAGCGAAGCGTTACGACCTGCCTTTGATCGGTCCCAACTGGGGCGGACTCACACAAATTGAATAAGATAATCAAAGCCTTTATAAACGGCCTACTTTACTTTTTTAAGTTTTAATATTTTGTCATTATTTTGGCCATTTAAATGCTTATTTTTTGTTTCATTAATTTTTGTTCGTATTCGATATGTTTATTTATTTCTTAGTTGCTTTTTAAACTTTTAATTACTTACTAACGTTGGTCGTATTTATGCCAATGTTTCATTGTTTATTTTTATTACTGTTTTTATTTTAATTATTAATTTTTAAATAATAACACGCCACTCTTTCCTGAACAACCCCTTGCTTTTCGTATTTTATCAACGTGTATTTGTTGTTCTTTTTCATATGCTTCCAACAGATTTGTGTATAATGTTTTTTTATTAATTATTTTTTTGGGTTTTTAGTTGGGGGCTTATGTATTTTAATGTTATACAACTCGATCTTGGGGTGTTAATGTACAAATTTTTCTGGGGTTTCACACCACCTCCATTGTCTTTTTAATTACTTAATTTAGTAAACATCTCGATACACAGATGAGTTTATAACAGATTAGACATTGTAAAACCCTTTTTTTTCACTCAAGAGGGAATAAGAACAATGGGCCCACAATAATGGAATGAAGTTTTTCCGAATATTTAAATGTTCTAAAAACAATGTATGCGTTTAAAAAGCTAAAAGCATCATCATATGCTGATGTCGCATACCTAGATCTAGCTTTAATTTTGTTGCAGAGTTTGGTTTGATTCATTACCTGGGTCATAATACGCTACCTCAACTTGTTGGTTGCACAACATTTTGTACTTTTTATTTTTGTAATTTATTTAGCATTACTCGGGGTGCCATCGTCTGCCCACTTTGGGGCTTTTGGGTCACTCCGCTATATAATTGTATTTTTTCTCACTTCCTTTGTATTGTACTCATTATACTGTCGATGAATAATGAAAGAAAGAAATTTATCAATTTATCTTTCAGTTTTTATTATTTTTAAAGATTTTTATTTTTTTTATTTTTTTTATTCATTTTCATTTTAGTACATTGTTGATTGATATATTTTCATTGTAGTTTGCATTTTTTGTTATTTTTTACCTTTATTTTGTTTATTAACTTTTTGTTATTAATTTTTATTTTTAATATACTTTGCTTAGATTATTTTAATGTGTTTTAATAAATTTTATTTAATATGTTTTTTTCTTTTAAATTCTATTTGTTTATTTGTCTTTGCTTTTTATTGTATTTTAGCGTTTTCTTTTTTCACTCATTCAATTCAATAAAATTCGTTTGTTTTTTTATTTTGTATAATTTTATGCTTAAATTTATTTTCTTTGTTTCCACTTGTAATTTGTTTCATTTCTTATCCCAACTTCGTGATTCACTTTAAGGTGGGTAAGGTTTGTTTAAAAAAAAGAAAAGGGGCGGGGAAAGGAGAAAAGCCAAAATAACGGCACATTTTTCTGGTAAACAAACAGCTCAAACAAAACAAAACTAAATAACACAATAAAAAGAAATTCCAAAAAAAACTTCTTTTGACCAATTTCGAACCCTGGCCAACGGTGGAAAATAAAACATATGTGCGTAAGCGCCTTAGACCGCTACGCCACAGAGGACTTATAATATTAACGTGTAATCTGCTCCATTGGTCACAAGCTTCTGGAGACAGATGACACGACCACTTAGCCAAAAGATCATATTTACCGAGAATAAAAGCGAACCAAATTACTCAAACACTACATCATGAACTATTTTTTTTCCTCTAGCCTATAAAAGAATAAAATAATTACATATCTCTAATGGATAATTCACCATCATGAAAAAATTATACAGGCCCTTTTTTCCACAAATAACGTAACACACATTACCACTTTACTAAGTTTAACCCCTATTTACGAACATGGACTTTTCCACCTGGCCGATTTCGGATGACGAAAACAAAACACTCAATTTCTTGAAACCACTTGCCTCACAAATCGTCCAAAATTCCACCTTTTTCGTTCACAAAAAACAAAAACAAGCCTTGTCGGCCTGGATGAAGACTCAACACATAACATATCCAATGTATAGCTCTAACCACCACCCCTCATCAAACGGTTTTGACAAATGTTCAATTTTTTCTCACAATGCAAAAGGCATTACCTACCCCCAATACGTGCACACTTACTGTCTTCCTGACGGCACATTTTTGGATTTTCCAAAGTATACCAATTCCAATATACATACTACGTCCTGAAAATACATGTGTTCTGTTGAACCATCCGATAACGTTGTTGTTATCTACCCTCGATGAAGAAAAAAAGGGGAGAAAGAAAAAAGGATGGAGGCGAAGCTAGGTACCTTCATACCAGTAAATGACATTGATGTTCATTTATCCGCTCACCTTGACAATGAACCGGTCATGTCTTCGCAATGTAACATCTGTTCAATCGAAAGATATACCAAGGTTCAACTCCGTCTCAAATCAATGAAGTTTCACAAGATGATAGGTCTAATGATAATTTGTCTCCTGAACAAGTAAAGAATGACAATCATTGCTGCAAGTTAATCATACAGGCGGTCCCAAAAAAATGTTAACACTCGGACGACGACATTTGATACAAAGGAAAAGTCCGCCATCTGGTCTTTGTTTGGTATCACTTAAGCCAAACAAACAGCTTTAATTTGCCATTTATTCATTCCCATCCGATACCGTAAAACAAAAGAATATGCTTCAGCAATTATGAGAGGGCAAATCAACTTGGCCGATTTCTGCCTAAGAACACATGGACTGCATGATGCAACATTAATACACTTGGCTTCAAGGGACATCTTCTTTCCATCTTAAAAAGAAAACAAAAAGATTTTGCAGTGTTTTTTCTTTTAAAGAAAAACTTGAGATTCCTGCCACCGTGTTTTTTACCAAACGTTCATCTTTGGATATTCCACAACTGCTCTTCTAACAAGAGAAATGTTGGCTTGAGTTTCTGCCATTCTGGTCCGTGGATCTGTATTGCCTTCCACTGGTGTCTTTATTTCCCAATTCTTGCCTGCTTCATATGTCCTTGTAGGCTTATTATCAAAGTTTTCCCTTCTTTTTTGTTTAATTTCGTATTTTGTTGTTTTATTCTGACTATAAAATCATAAATTTTCTTGGGAGGGACCGGGAATCCAATAAAGGAAGTGTCTGATTGTTTGATTTAATTTGGTTTGGTTTAACATTCTGTGTAATTTTGAGCGATACGATAGGGCTAACTCTGCTAATAAAGTGAACGGACTGATTAATATTTGAAAAATACAAAGTATGGCTGATCATAAAGACAATGATCAAACTTTATGACAATAATGAAGTTCAAAAGGGATTGTCAATATCTTTAATAAGTTCAATTGCAAATCAATAACACAATGAATACCCCAATTTTGAGTATGTTACAAAATCATGTTTTTTCATACAATCTTACAAATGCAACTATTGCAAATCGGACCAATCCGAATTTGTACTCTCCTTTTTGACGAAGCATATCTTTTGTTCTACATATCGCATTGAAATGAAATAAACGGCAAATAAAAGCTTATTTAGTAGCTTTAAGAGCATACCAAACAAAGACCGCATGCGTACTATAGGTTTTTACAAATGCCTGTGTCCCGAGTGTTAACATTTTTTTGGGACAGCCTGGATAGTGTGTTTTCAACTTAGGTAGTCTTTTGGGTCATTATTCTAAGGTCAAACATGTGATAAATACAGGTAATCACCCCCATTGTCAGGCTAGTCAGTACAGACACCCTCCTCATTTGCAGAAAATGATCAGAACAGGTTGAACAAATGCTTAAAGATCAAATAATATCTCCATCCACCTCTTGTTGGTCTAGTAACATCGTTTTAACTAGAAAGAAAGGTTCAAATGACTTCAGATTTTGTTTAGATTTTAGACCCTTGAACCTCTGTTCTTTGCGTGATAATTTTCCTCTCCCTAATATCTTAGATTCGCTAGATAGTTTCGGAGCTGCAAGTCCGGCATATTTTTCAACTTTACATATGGCATCGGGCTATTGGCCTAGATGAAAGTAGCAAGTGTAAAACTACATTTATTACACAGGAAGGCCTTTTTTAATTTAATGGCTTACCTTTTGACCTTCATAATGCTCCAAGCACTTTTCAGCGTGCCATGCAAGAAATTCTGAGAGGCCTACAGTGGAAAATCGCTCTCATCTATCTGATGACGTCATCATATTTTCTAAGTCATTTGAAGATCATATCGTTCATCTTAAAAACATTACAAGAAACAGGAAGCATTTATATTTTAATGCTTCGTATTGCTTGCACAACTGAAATTCAAAACTGGATGAATATCAACAAGTTAAAACTGAATATGGGGAAAACTGAATTCTTAGTTATTGGTTCTAGACATAATTTAAGTTTATACCCTTCTCTTTCTCTACTGGTTGGCAACACTGTTGTTGAACCAACAGACTCAGTCAGAAATCTTGGTATTATCATGGACAGGGATGGTTCGATGAATACTCAAGTCAGATGACTATGTCGCACCCTTAATTACCAACTTAGGAATATCGCTCGTATTCGTAAATACTTAGACCAGGACAGTTGCCACCATATTGTCCGATCTCTTGTTACGTCTCGTCTTGACTATGGCAATTCACTCCTCTATGGCATCACAGTTGGCCAATTTAAAGTTCTGCAGAAAATGAACAAGGCTGCAAGGTTGATCTGTCGGGTCAGGAGGAGGGAGCACATATCTCCTTACTTGACTAAGCTTCATTGGCTCCCTGTCCATCAACGTGTCATTTTCAAATTATTAGTTATTATGTATCATTGTGTCAATGACTCTGCACCAAAATACCTTTCTTCTGATATTATCTTTCACCATACACAGTCCAAGCGTTATCTTCGGTCATCTGCTGATTTAAACAGACTCCACATTCCTAGAACAAGCGTAGTTTTGGTGACAGAGCTTTCACAGTCCTGGTCCAAACTTGGAATAATATTCCCATCCATATCAGAGAAGCCCGTTCCATTTTTACTTTCAAAAAGCTGCTTAAATCTTATTTGTTTTCTCGTGATGCTTAAGTTTTTCTTGTTTCTGTTTCTATTTCCTCTTGGTGTATTTTCCTGCTTCGGCAGTAGTTTTGTATTGCGCTTGATTTGCAGTTGAATAAGGCGCATTAGAAGTATATTTAGTCAATGTATGTAGTTTATACTAAAATATTATCTGATCCAAAAGACCAATATCATTCGATTTCGGTACCTCTTGCAGGCACTTCGTACAGAACTTCATCGTTTAATTAAAACAAGTATTAACTTATTGTTATCACAGGTAACTAAATGGCATATTGAAATTTAAACCACAATCACAACTACAACTGTTTTCCCTGTTTATTTTGACAGGGCTTTATGCCGCAAATGCTCAAGAATGGCTTCTATTTAGATAGACACAAGTATGTTCCCAAGTATTGTCACTTATAGAATAGTTTGAAACCACTTAATCAGGTAGATGTAGTTTACTCATTGATGAATCTTCCTCTGATGACAACTTTCCATCCACCACTTGGTAGAGTTCATTGCTGGACTCATCTGTAGGATGTATTCCAGGACTGGTAACAGTAGATTTTGCTGGGGACTGCTTGGCTAACAACAGCGGCTGAAAGGAATCTTGGGGGAAGATCAGCGTCTGTCAAACCTCCTATAGGGGTTTGAGCATGAGGTTGCCATGCATGGTAATAGTTCGTCTTGGTAGGGGCGAACATACCCTATCGTATGCAAATTCCCTGACGATTAAAGTTATGGGAAATACAACAGTTTATTTTGTTCTCAAGATCCCTGACCATAAATTAACGGGACTGTGTGTCTGACGAGAAGATATGGACCACACCACATTTTTTTTTTGGAGTTTCTTTGAAAGACCAGGCTGATTAATAGGGAAACATTTATTAAAGACACAATCTCCTACCTGGTATTTTGACATCTTTGCGTTCTTTTCGTATCGTTGATTCATGAAGAGTTGGTTCTGCTGCAAATGTTTCTCTTTGAAATTTCACGATCCACTTTCCAGCTGAGTTTACAATATGTCCAAATGTTCATTCACGAACATTTCTGTCTTGAAACCTTTGTTGCTTCAGAAGAGAGACGGTCTATTCTTCTTACTATATGCAAGAAAGCTCTCTTCTACCTATGGACGGGTCTCTCTCAAGGTGGCGTAACTACACATGATTTCCCGTGTAGTGCCACAAAGTCGTATCTACCAATTACGACTTTGTTGCACTCACTGAAATAATTTTAATGCACTACAAAGCATATCTACACCTAAATAGGCCTATTTTACCTACTAACCCTCTGCAAGAATCAGCCGTATACTTGAAATATACGTTAAATTATGCGTATTCCTTTACTTTGGTAAAATAATTAATATTGAGACGTAATATTGAGAGTGGAAGAAGGTGGAAGAAACTACATTTTTTGATACATTAATTAAGGTTTTTTGTACCAAATTAGCATAAATTTGGTCAAAAAGGAAATACACATTTGAAAAAAAATGGGATATTTTTATTTACCACCTTTTTTTAAAAACAATCGCTTTATTACAAAATAAATGCGTATCTACCAGTAGACTTTTTTGCAAACTCAATATAAATTCAATTTTTGAGCGCAACAAAGGCGTATGCTACACTTAAATAAGCCTGTGTCTACTAACGCTGCAATAAATTGAAACTCACTTGAAATGTAAATCAAATTATGTGCAGTGGACCTCCTCCTTCATACTATATTAAAAAATCGCCGCAAAATGTCAGTTCGACTTGTTGATCTCACATGACGATAATTAAATTGAGCGTTCACTGAAACAGATGATCAATATTAAAAATCCTTATCCTGTCCAATTGACGGGGGCTTTAGGACTGAAAAAGGACTGGCGTATTAATATGTAAAGTAGGGACTTGTGTAATAACTTACGAATCCCACGGTTATTCCATATGGAGTGTACAGACTTGAATTTTACATTGTGACAATGGTTTCAAGTCAGAGAAACCACTCCCTAAATGCGAAAATGCTTGCTGGCAATTTCGGTGATCCCGTAACTAGGAATCTTCTTTTTTTCGTGGTTTCCCTTTAACTAGCCGCTATGATTGGCCCTTTTTTAAATTGGTACTTTTTGTCTAAATATTGTAATCTTCCAAGATCAAAATGTTAAAGAGAATTGTCCTCAAATTGTGCAGAGTACACTCAAGTTATCAACAACACGGTGGGGGGGTGGCTACTTTGAAGAATCAATATATTTTACATTACACCACGTCCATCTGACGTTTTCCTTCTTCTCCCTTTGTTGATGGTTTGATTATTTTGTACCTCTTGGTGAATAGTTAATCCCCCTACGATGAACTGACTTAAATCACGCTGCACTTGATAACTGTCCCTTTGGGTACGAACTTGCGAGGACGAATTTTATCCCACTTGATGTTTTGATTTGCATTTTATAGCACTTCTATAATAACAATAATAATCAATTTATATAGCGCCTTTTTAAAAGCGCGTTCCAATTATTATTACGGAGAGGAGAAGAAGCGGAAAAAGAGAATAAAAATTAGGGTACTAGTATAGGGAAGGATGGAAGAGTACACTCCATCAGAAATCGTCACACCTCATTTCGCTTCACCTAGGTTCGGGCAGCCCGCCAAGCGCACAATCCTATCAGCACTTAGATTGTAATATTCCCCTCCCTAACAGCTACCGGAATAATCGCGTGTACCGAAGTAAGGTAAATTGCCTTGCCCAAGTGTCAAACACATTGGCCACAGGGAGAGGGCTCTAACCCACAACCTTCAGATTCTGAGTCGGCCGTCTATCGCAACTGGGACCACAGTACTACCCAATACGGGGGAAAAAAACACTGGACCCAACATGTCCCTTGCTGACAGGAGCACCACAACGAAAAGGAAGGGGCGCGACGTGTAGTGGGAACAACAAGGCAATGCACGAAATTAAAAGTATGAAATAAGTTACTAGATACACTGCAACATACAATGATAAAACAGCAAATACCAAAGGGTTAGGCGCTGACCATATTTTGAAGTCACGGGATCAGGATATTAGAGTAGAGTTGTCTACTAGCCAGGGAAACCGTTTAAAGACACTGGTGGAAGGTGCCTCTCTAATGTTAACTGGAAGCTTGTTCCATAGTCTAGGACCAATTACGTTAATAATCGGTCACCAAATTCACGCTGGTAATAGGGTAACAGCCGTGTAACATCAGACGAGACCGTAGCCTACGTCTTGTACCATCAATTGTACTATCCAACGCATTATACAACTTTAGACCATCACGTAAGTGTATGAAGGAGCCATCCGCGAAGAGACTTATTATACACATAGAGAAGGATTTTGTATCTTAACAGGCACCCATGAAGAGGTGATCAAAATTTCGACAGCTCTGTTCACGACACATGCGAACACCAACGCGCAGCTTTATTTTGCCAGCGCTGAAGCCTTTGGGATCTATTTCAGTGGCACCATATAGTAATGAATTGGCATAGTCTGCGGACAAACCAAAGATCGTACAGCATGGTAGCAAGCATCAAAATGAGAAGGCCTACGTCTACGTACGATATGGTAATTTACACTCTTACAGATAGCTCCAATGTGATTGGGCATACCTCATGTGGATCAAACATAACCCAAGGGTTCTTTACACACATCAATGCAGGAACAAGGTGTCCCCTCTGTGTCACCCATATCTATCGCATTGAAGGCAGCTTTTTTTCAAAACACATCGTGGCAAAGACAATAAATTCTTTTTACTTGATAATTGTAGCATGTCTTTGACCTCCAGGTGTTTATAACAGATGCAGATTGAAGGTTTGTTGGAAGAGCATACTCATACAATCACCTGGAATCTTTGGATTAAACTCACCCAAAGCTGAGTATCATCAGCAATACGAGTGAAAGTTCACATCATGTTCCTAATAATGTCACCGACCTTGGTGGGTATACATTATGAAACCTTGCGGCCTACAATGGAGCTAGGAACAAGTAGTTAAATATGCTGCTTGGACATTTCCGTGTTACCGATCACTCGGGTACTTCTGTCAGTTGGATATGGAAACCAGGCAAGATTAGTGTTTGTGTACATGAAACCTGTTTGACCCGGGTTTGAAGCCTTTTAATCAAAATATCATGGTCATGGAATCGAAGACAGCACTCAAGTCAAGCAATACTAGCAGACAGCCTTATTATCTTCAAGGCTTGAAGGATTGTAATTTCTAACCTGGAGAAGGGCTGTCTTACAGTAGATGGTGAGCTTGTATGCGATGCAATGCTCACCGAGATTACTATCGCCAACATGCTGTATTACCTGACGTGATGCTGCCTTTCTCAATCATTTTGGCCAATGAATTTGATATTGCAACTGGCTCTATACCTTAAGTAAATCATGATCCAAATACTCTTAAGTATAGGGATAATGATTGAATGCTTTCAAATGTGAGGAAATATGCCTGTCAAAGAGACTGTGTACTATCCCTGTAATGATGGTAAAGATATTTCAGTTCTGTTTACTGATTCCAGAACGGAAGTGTGTCCACAGTGCAAGCCTTGTTGGACATTTGGCCATTTATGTCAGCAACTTCAGAGTCGGAGAGTGCCTTTAAAACCTGGCATATAGCAATTTACAAATCCTATTGCCTGGAGATTCAGCATTGACCGTCATTTTGTACCCTAATCTTTTTTCAACCTTATCAACAAATAAAGTTACAAATTCATTGGCAACTTGGCCACCCCGCCCCCTGCTTTCCCTACATCATCGTAGCCGTTACGGAACTCACACGGCATGCATTATTAAGGTTAACATTTGAGGTACACACCACTAATTAACCCTTTTGCGGCCACTTCCGGCAAAATGTATCAACAGCAATAGTCCGTACTTCACGAGAAAAATTCTGAGTTATGTACTATTGAGCAGCATGTTGCATAAATTTGGTCTCTACCATTTTCTTTGAAAGTGTGCATGATATTCCAAGCTTATTTTGCTTGGCGATTAACACACACGTGCATTTCCCGGTTTCGGGCGAAAATTTGAGTAGCGAAATTACCTACCCTCCAAGAAATCGCTAAATTTGCAAAATTTTATTACGGAAAGTTTTGATCAAATTGGATATGTTATAAAAGAAAGCCTTACGAACAACTGGTAAAAAAAAACTCTCATTTCTGAAACGCAAATTCGATAACTTTTGGAGTCATTGCAGAGAAAGAGGTCAGCTCTTTTCCTCAGAAACAGCGTGAAAGTTTTTCACCATTTGACTAGAAGTCAGATGACATAATGGTTTGTCATAATACCAACTATCGTTTTGATGGAATGTAAAGAAATTTCAAATGAATAAAAATCACAATCGACGATTCAAGGGAGAAATCAGGTCTCAGGCAATAGTTTAAATCATGAAGTTATGAAAGAGAGACATTTACTATTTTAATTTAAGCGTCCTTCATTATTTCCGCAGGTTGTTTTTAACAATTCTTCAAGTTACTCCAAACCTCTATATATTATAAGATTTAGGTGTGCTTCATATTTTCTGCTCCTTTCAACGATTGCCAACCAGATATATAGAATCTAATCAGTCCGCGTGAATGACTCGAAGCTGTTACGCCTCTGGATGTGTCCCAACTCCTCGATGGGCTTTCAAGTTGGTTGGCGGCGTCCTCGAGATGTCTTTTCGCATTTGAATTTTGATGTCGGAGGTGAGAGAACAATATGAACAGCGTTTGTTTGGCCCAAGCTTCGCCAAGACAACTTCGTCGACCTACAAAGAATATCAAAATATATTCAAATAAGATACATACCTTTTAACTTATTTCCGTATCTATGCGTATTATACACAACAAAGGATTTAATTATAGAGATGTGAACGGTCACTCCATATATTGGGTTTAAACAGGAGAGTAAAAAATGCAGTATACAAACAAAGCAAACTTAAACACCAAACTGGTCTGTAAAGTATGGGAAACAAGGTCACACCCCATTGAATGCAATGTATGTTGACCTTTGGTTCCCGCTACATTGGGAACTAAGCATTAAGGCAGTCAAACTATTCCTTATTTTAATCCTATGAGCTCCACAATAATTAGCACCATTTTTTATCAATCGGAGTAATTTTAAAAATTGACCCCTGTACAACTGAAATTACCATTTTTAATGATTTTGCTGTTTTAGCCTATAATTCCCAAAACGTTCGTCCCAGCTAGTACACACTATCCTTTTTGGAATCCGTATGTTATAACTATTAACTTGGATACTTTTCAACATGATTGGAATCAATTTCAAAATTTGAACCCCTGTTATTGACCTTTGAATCTCGAAAAACCAATTCCCCCCACACGCCCTCGATAACTCACTTTTTTGTAAATGTATGACACTTTTAACCTACACGATCAGTTGAAATCAGTTTTCTTAAAAATGTTTTTCAGATTTGCTTAAAATATGTTTACTTTTGTGTTACCTAGGTTCGTTTGGGGTTTTTCTCCTCTCCTTCGAAAAGTTTCAGTCGCGATTTACACCAGCCTTGGGGATAAGGTGCAATGGATTCCTTCATGTGTGGAGGGTTTAAATTGCCTCAATCATTTTAAAAGAATACCACAGGTTTCTAGTAAAAATCCAGACATAAGCATTCCAAGAAGGTAATTACCCCAGGAGCTAGCACACATTTTGTAACACAATCTCAAGTACAAAAGGTTTGAGTGATTAATCTGTAGACAGCCTGAGAAACAATGGAAACGTTATTCTTAAGTGCTGCAAGTGGGTGCCTTAAGGAAGGGGGCCAAACAAAAGTTGTACAGGGGGTCAAATTTGTATTGATGCCAATAATGTTGAAAAAAGCACACCATGTTATGTGTCTACCATACTGATTCCAAAGGGATAGTTTGGTAATATGGCCCCCCTAAATTTAGAGTTATAATGCACAAACAATCAAAAATCAATAAAAAGGGTCAAGTTAGTTGTCCAGGGGTCAATTTTAAAATTGCTCCGATTTGGATAAAAATGGTGTGCAAATTATGGGTGGACTCATAGGATAAATTTAAGGAAAGATTTTGAGTGTTCTCAAATGCTTTCTTTAGAAAGTAGGGGGGTAACAGATCAAGCCCCATTGACTGCAATGACGTTGACCTTCTGTGCCCCTACATCTGAAACGAAGCATTTAAGACATCCAAACTCTTCCTGTTATTTATCCTATGAACTCCCCCAATAATTTGCACCATTTTTTATCCAAATCGGAGGCAACTTTAAAATTTTGACCCCTGACCACTGAAATTGACCCTTTATTATTGAGTTTTGCTGTTTGTTTTATCTATAACTCTGAACTTTAGGCTTTACATCTTACAAACTACCCTTTTGCTGATCTTAGGTTAGACGACACATAACCTGGTGTGCTTTTCAACATGATGGATCATTTCAATTTGACCCCTGTACAAACTTTTGTTTTGGCCCCCTCTCCTTAAGGCCCACTTGCGGCACTTAAGAATCATTTCGGGGTTCTGTCAGTTGTCCACATCTTTAAATCACTCCAACCTTTTTACTTGAGATGTGTTACAAATGTGTGCTAGCTCCAGGGCTATATAGTGTTGTTTATACACCTCATCCATATATTTCTGTCATCTGATTGATTAACCTGGAGTCACATAATATGGATTAACATCCCTAGCATTTCCTTTTTTTGGAAGAAATAACAAAAGCAAACTACACGATTATACCTCGTCCCGGAAACCTACTATCCTTCGAGAAATTATTACCATACACGCTTACACCAGAATACATTCATTTCAAACTAAAATATTCACTTATTTTGAGAGTACGTATGTCGAAGAGACTGTATGACTCTTGGAAGATATAGTGACACTCATCCAACACAAAATGCCTGACTCCAAAAGTTTGCACAGCCATCGATTCATCTGCGACTCGAGCTGGCAACACCCTGATTCGCTGTTACTGATGACGATCTTTTCGCAATGCTACAGGGTGGCGCGCTACAACAAAGAAGCACCGTATTCAGTTGAGACCACTGACCTCTACACATGGATAGCGGGTCCTGAGTCGCCGATGGAAACAACAGGAAGTTGCTTTCAACCTTAGCATATGGCGGAAACAATGCATTCACCTGCCGGTGCACATATTCCACACAGATGTCTTATTGTTTTCACAAAATTCCTTTAACTTTGACAATAAAGTGAAGCCACCTTGTGCATGTCCAAAAATGCAACTCCTGTAAATTGTTTCACTCGGCGATCTTTCAACTGTGGGGCGGCAGCCCGCCTATCCATGTATATACTCTAGCCCTTTTCCTTTTCATATTATCATTGTGCTTCTTTTGTTCAACTGTCCATTCTAGTTACGAAAGCGGTCAGAGACCGCTTATTTAAACCTATGGATATTCATCCACCGTTTTTTCGAAAGTGGAAAAATAACGGTCTGATGATATTCATAGTAAACAATAAAGGACAATTGAACAAGGGAAAATTCTAGAAACACATCGGCCTCAGGTGGTGCAAATGAAGAAATTAACAATAGTGAAAGATCTCAATATAAAAGCTAATTGTGAACACAGATTGCCATCTACTTGCTAGCTATCTTCACCACCATTTACGCTCCCATAGCATCTGTACTGGCTCGTCACAGCGCCGCCGATTCCGTATCCCGATCGTAATTGGCCCGCTATTCTTAGACATGCGGTACGTCATGCATGGGACCTCCCAAGCAGCCAAACGTTTTGTGTTAAAGCTGAACAAGGAATGAAAAAAAAACGCGTTTCGCGGTACCCTGGCTATCGTAATCGACGAATCAGAGTGGTCGATCTGATATTAGAAACGGTTTCACCAAAACAAAACCCCCTTAGCTCACTATTTTTGGAGTGCCTGGAGTGTGGCAAGACTTGACAGCAGCAATCAATAATTGAGCCAGCTGATAAGGTAAGAAAAATGCTTGTATTGATCGTATTTTCACGTTTTTCTTCTTTTTAAAAAATAAACCTATATTAAAAAATAGTCACCTAACTAGACAATTTAGTTAGGAAATCGTTACGATAGACCAAGTATTTTGCGCAATCTCCAGTGTTATTTTGTGTACAAAAAATCCGAATCAACGCTATCTGACCGGGTCCGAATATGTTAACAAGTTGTTGTGTACGTGTCAGCCACTTGGCATGTTACCGTCGAAAACTTGTAACCTCCCTAGCGCAGTGAAGATTTGCCAAGGTCGCTGTGGCTCAAATTACTTTCTGACCGTGATTCAACAATGGGCGGCGCTGTGTGTGCCAAGACGACACGTAAATGGGGTGCTGTCGATTACGATTCAGCCAAAGTAGTGATTGTTATGCAAAGTTATGCAAATTTCTTCCTCACTATTTTAAGGGACAATCGAAACATTTTGCTCCTTTATTGTTGAAATAAACAACGATGAAAACAGGCGACTCAATACCAAAGCTTATTGTGATTGTCGGATTAACCAGCTGCTGGTTTAGCTAATACATGTAATATCGACAACGAATCAGCCAAGTTAGTGATTCAAATTCATGAAATCTTCCAGGTGACTCAATACAAAAGCTTATTGTATTGTCGTATTCCCATCTGTTGGTTATATAATACATGTATATCAATCAACGAAATCACCAAAATAGTGATTCAAAGTCATGGAAATCTTCAAGTGGCTCAATACAAAAGCTTATTGTTCGGATTAAAACCATCTTCTTCTGTTTCGCTTAATACATGTATATCGACAGCGAATAAACCAAGCTAGTGATTCAATCCAAGAAAGCTTTCAAAAAGACAATTTAAAACATGTTGCTTTTACTTTAGAATTGTACCAATTGCTATCCGTAACGCCAGTCATTGAATGCGGGATTTAAAAATAAAATTGTGGGAGAAACGTATAAAAAGAAATTGAATTTCTGCTTTTGTTTTCTTTATGCGCAATCGAGTGCTAGTGATAGCGTAAGACAAGCCTATTTAAGAAGTTGCCTAAGATAGGAGTCTTTCTTAAGCTAAAACTCTTTAACGCACTAAACTCACCTGCTTAACAACAAAGCATTCGAAAGTGAACCGCGGATAACTCTGTATCAAGATCTTTAATTCGTGGTGTCAGAATACCCGTTGTCCTATATACGTTGTGAAAGGTTAATTTTGAACGGCACCTACTTAAATATCCAAAACTGCCTCCTAAACATAAACCATCACCACACGGCTTACCCAGTCATAGGATAATCTTCTCAACAATGGGACCATTCTAAATCAGATCAGGCTTTCTCGACATTAAGATTTCTCTCCAGAATATAAAACCTATTATCGAAGAGACCTTGGTTTGAGACTCCTGCACAAGTGAACATAACAGCTGAATTGGTGTTTTTCATTAAGAAAAACGTAAATGCTTCATGATATTAAAAACCGAAATATAATCTCAACTTTACTGAATAATTATATAAAAAATCGATTTTCTTTCTTGTCACGCGACGTATATGTAAGATAAGAATCAAAACACAACAAACTAAAAAAAACCTTAATTAAATAATGGTGTTTTTATAAGGTCTTGGTTGCCGTTAGACTCCGACTAGCGCTCGCTCGGCCGTCTAACAGGCTTATTTTTCCATAACGGTGTGCTTCTCATCCTTTATCATTACCTAGAGGTCATTGTGTAGACCAGTTGAGGCAAAATGCTGTATGGTAATGAACCTCATGGATTGTTTACTTCTGCCTGTGGGGGGTGATAAATCACACGCGGGAATATAGCATTCAATTCGTTAAACAATCCATTAGCGTGCTCTTTTCTCTTAAAACAGAATACAAAAGAGGGCATTTAGCTTGTTTGGTAATGTTTGTGAGAAGTTGTTTTTAAAATTTGGCCAAGCATACAGATAGCGCAAACAATTCCTTATTTTAAAACCTTTTATCCCAATCGCTTTACTTGCGTTATTTCTTACCAAAATCGGAGAGACTTTATTTTTTTGACCCTGTACAACCCACATTGGCCTTTTAAAACTATTTGGATTTTTTATCTCGTATCGTGAACGAGTAGCTGAATATAGTACAAAATAACTTTGTTGCAACCGTGTTCCGATGAACAATATGGGTGTGCGTTTTAACATGACATGATTAATTCATTTTAGAAACGTTTGATCCCTTTGTATCCTGGTTTTCCCACGTGAGGCCTTGGAAAGGAGATGTGTTGTCAGTTGTCGATAAAAGGTGCAAAAGTCGTCTAAAATGTCGGAATTGTCTAAAATTGTCAACGAAACTTCTAAACCCCTTCGGGTAAAAGAAGTGGTCCACCAATGTGACACATCCAAAGGGTCGACTCACGTTGGTGTGACCACTACGTTTTCGACACACATAAGTTTTCGACAATCTCCCATAAGTATCGACTACTGTCGACATCCAAGAGGCAAATAGCGTTGACATCGTTACCGCCAGCACAGAAAATGTGTCGACATACGCAAAAAATATCGACATGACCCAAATTTTGTTGTACAAACGAATGGTGTCGGAAAACAATGACAACGAGACCTTTGTCAATAATTCAGGAGATGTCGAGATAGTTGGCGATTCCCGAAACAAGGTGTCAGGCAGTTCCAATGCTCTTCACAATTGTTTTAGGTAGTCGAAGATTTTGTCGATACAGGTTTTACACTATTTTTTTTCGTAGTCTCCTTTTTCCCACCATTGTGAATATTGTTGAAGTTACTAATTAGTAGGTTCAAGTGTTGTACTGATACATTCATAAACAAATGTTTTGTAGTGAAATGAACTAAATTGTCACATACTTCTTTGATGAGTTTTGTTGCCCCTCCAATCAGTAACAAACGCAGAAAGTTTTTTTTTGTACCTACCCTACCCCTCATTAATTTAATAATTTACCCAATCCCACGCTACAAACTAACCAAGACGATCGTTACAATACTTTTGTCCAGTTTGAATGCATAATAAATTTGTGATGTGCCCCTAATTTAAGGAGGTGTTTATCACGTTGCCAATGGGAAAAAAATCAACGGCAAAAGTAAGCGTTTAAATACTTTTTGACTAAAATCCGACTCTCGGTTCCAAAGATATGGTTGATCAAATATGGGGGTGACACAAAACTTGTTAATAAAGCATCTTCTTGGGAACCTTTTGAATTATTTGTTTCACCAAGTGATAATTAATAATATTTAATAATAGTTTTTCAACAAATAATTTAAAGACTTTTGGGTATGTTTTCTTTTCTTTACAAAGTTTTTATTTGTTGAATTATACAATAAAATGATGAAGTTAAAATCGAATACTCTCTGCGGTACATTTCTTTATTTCAACACCCTGCTATAATTAACGAAATTATGTTTTTAAAATTAATAATAAAGCAATTAATGCATCCTTTTGATTACAAATTATAATAATAAACATAGAAATGCCAATAATTACATAATTCATTTAAAAAAGAGCCCTCAACATAGCACAAACTCTAAGTTTCGTCAAAAATGCAAAATTGCAATTTTCAAAACAAACGTAACTAGAAAACAAAAATCGTGTAGAAATGAAATATGGCACAGATGTTACGAAGACCATATTTTCCAATTATCATTCGTTTTGAGTTATTCAGTAAAAACTACTTATTGGCCGGCTCACGTTGCCATGGCAACAATTAAAAAACTCGCGAACAAGGCATCATCCGGATGTTCCAAAGGACCTTCTCCCCAACACCCCAATTTAAACGATAAGCATATACAGCTGTTCACGACCACGCCACTATATGCGAAGCATTCACACTGGCCGTGCTGGTTACCATGGCAACAAGGTTCAAGACCGATATTGCTGGTATATGATATGTACAGGTGACAGTTGATTAAATGTGTAAAACCGCTCGTGGACACCCCCACCCCTTACTCCTTAAAGATCATGTAATGTAACTCGATTTTTATCACTTGGGAGTAGGTTTTCTGAGTTTGGGTCCATGTAACCCCTTTCATCTACCAACGGGAGTTCGGGAGTATTAAATAATAAAATATTTACTTTCCTGTATCTTTTCGTTTGAACCTTATTGAATACATACCTACCCAAATGGAATCACCTCTTCCGGTTTACACAGGTTGCCGTTGTCATCCAAGAAACGTTCTGGTCGAAAGACTTCCGGATCACCCCATATGTCGTGTTCGTGCATCACAGCGTAACAAATTGTAGATGACTACACTATCTTATGATGTTGGTAGCCGCGGATAATTTGTCTTTCGCCGGCGACATGAAATACACTCAGCGGAATAAGTGATCCATTCGGTGGAGCTCCAATAAAACCGCTTGAAGGTATGGCAAGTGTGGGTTTGTCGATAGTGGTCGGTAACGATTGCGACCGATCACAGAATCCAATTCGTGATGAATGCGAGCTGTACTTCGCGCTGTTTCACCAGATCTTGCGTACCCCAGCGTAAGTATTCGAAGTGGTTGCTGTTCCCGCCAGAAAGCAGAAGAATTTGCCCGGGCATGTTCCCTGGATGACGAAAGCAATCGGGATCGTCTGACTCTTTGACCCGTATTTCATTTACCATATATCAAGAAATCAGTCAGGTGATTTGGATCAAATTTTGCGATGATTTTCGAATCATCCAATTGAGAATTCTAGACTTTTCGCCTACCCCCTTGTTTCATTTGTCGTTTACTCACTGAATATTGATCGGAACAAAGATTTCTAGACCACCTGCCCCAGATAGTTCGTTGTGCCGAACCGGAGATCCGTAAGACGGTGCATCTTTTCGTCGGTGAATGCGACCGCTGACCAAACCCACCTGGCATATAATATTAGACACCGCGTTATTGAGATGCCATTTCAGGCCACGGGCTGGCCGTTGAGTTTGGCTAGTTCTTCAATCAAATGTGTGCTCTCCTTGGGTGATTTGGCTCCTCAAACGGGCGTACCGATGCCAATTTGTGGAAGACTCCCCAAGCAAAATCGATATGGTCCCATATCACGCCCCCCATCTATTAACTCAATAAATCGATAATTCAAGTGAGTAAAAACACTCTACTGAAGACACAAACCGTAAAGCGTATAGGCTGGACTAATCAAAAACTAATCCAGCTGATCACACACGCCTGACTAGTACTCCACTTAGTGTCATTACAAGAAAGTTTCCAGAATAAAAATAAAAATGCGTTCTATTTAATTGAAGATATTGAAGATAGTAGCACTCAATTTTTAACTTTACTCGTTACGAGGGCAGTATTTTGTGCTTTACATCATGAAAAATAGCTCAAATTAAATCGGGCGGTTGCTGATATTACCACCCCGAATCTTTTCACAGACATGTCGAATAGGGTCATCTGAATGCTTTGTCCTCTGCATACCGGCGATCTGAATATCAACAGCGTTCTTATTAGTCAATGTAGTATGATGTAAATCAACTGGTCAACGGGCTCTTCACTAATATTTAGGGGTAGAAAATTAATGAATGATATTTTACTCAATTTTCAAACAAATGGGCGACTTTTAGGCTTGACATCTACCCCATATATTGAAAGATATTGTAAGTTTATCAATATTAATCTGTAACAGAAGTCATTACTTTTGCCAACGTCTTTCCCTTTTGATTCTCCATGGTCTAATATATTTTAAAAGCAAATATGTTTACTTACAAGATCTACTTAATACTTTTTGTTGAAGCTCATTTTCTCCCCTATCATTTAGTTTGGGGTCTTGAAACGCCTCTCTTATTAGTTTGTAATCATTCATAACAACGACTGGAATCCCAAAGACAATAAAGCTGTACAATTTTCCGTAGCGTCTACCAAGTGTCGTTATGTATTTTGCTAGCTCCTTCCCTTGGTATATGGCGTAGGCAATATTTGGGGCATACCCAATGTATGGCATAATACCCCAAGGTCCAGGTGGCAAGTTCTTTCTCTTTGATATTAAGATGAACGCTGCGGCAAGAACGCAGACAATCAGAAGGAAGAAGGGTGAGATAGATCCTGACGATATCGGAATGCCAAATGTGGTCTCCATTGTTATTTCTGTGCTTTCTGAAATTAAATAGAGGGAAAAAATTAAACAAATTTTGTGTTTATAAATAAGACCGAAAGTGCCTTATTTATTTTCTCTTTCACTCCTCGCCCTCCGCAATACATGTGTATTCCTTGGTATGAATAGGGTGTGTATAGAGCTGAAAAATCGAAACCTATGTGTACAATATTTTCCACTAACACTTAACTTGAGTTAAGTGAGTAATTCTATATTTAAGTAAGACACTCAAACCATTTTGGCCGAAGCAATATAAATATGCTAAATTAAAGGGACCCTCAATTTTGGTCAAAACTTAATTTTTGCATGTTTATATTGCTTTTACATGTGTTAACCCTCGTCTGTAACGAACGGATGAATAAGCCTTACATTTACCCAAAAAAGTGAGTTATCGTAGGGGGTGGGGAAATTGGTTTTTCGGGAGTCAAAGGTCAATAACAGGGGTCAAATTTTGAAATTGATCCAATCATGTTGAAAAGTATACCAAGTTAATAGTTTAATAATGAGGATTCCAAAAAGGTATAGTTTGTACTATCTGCGGCCGAAAGTTTTGGAGTTATAGGCTAAAAACAGCAAAAATCAATAAAAAGGGTCATTTTCAGTTGAACAGGGGTAAAATTTTAAAATTACTCCGATTTGGATAAAAAACGGTGCAAATTATAGATGGAGCTCATAGGATTAAAATAAGGAATAGTTTTGACTGTCTTAAATGCTTAGTTCTCAATCAGAGGGTGTTTTGAATCAATCCCATCATGCAGTGCATTGTGCCTATACTGTACTGTAAAGTATTCAAAACCTTAAGAACAACCAGACATTTCATGATCATGCTAAAAATTCCCTAAGTACTAACGCTCTGTGAGCTAAAATGAGTGTAAAAGTCAGGGTTTTTGTGTGTTTAGAATAGGATTTTTGTGCGATCACATGATTCTATTGAGGTGAAATTTCCCCAAACCGGTGCATTGTGGGATTGACTCAAAACACACTCTGGTTCTCAATGTAGGGGGCATCAAAGGTCAACATCCATTGCATTCAATGGGGCTTGCCTTGTTTCCCCTCTACTCGGTAAGGTAAGGCATTTTAAGGGGTACTTCAAAAAAAACTGGTTCATGGCATCACACAAATGATTCAATACGTACATCACATAAGATCTATGAGCAAGGTTAAAGTTGCAGGATATTGGATATTGGATATTCGGCTAGACGGATATTCGGCTTGACGGACATTTCGCTAACGGAAATTCGCCGACCGTTTTTTTTCACAATGATCATAGCAAAAAAAGGAAACCACACCTATATTTTTTTATTTTTTGCTTCAAATTATCCCAGCACCCAAACTCGTCCCACAAACAAAACCAAAATAAAAATTCACCAGCTTAAGGGGGTGGTAATTGGTTTGGTCAGTCATTTTCTTCATATGGACATAATTTTAAGACTTACTCCCCCCTGCTGAAAAAGTAACCAACACGATATTTTTTATTTTTATTCAAAATATTGTCCACAGCACCCACACTTTCCCACAAACAAAAAAAAAATAAATACTTCGACCACAGCTTAAGGGGTGGGGTGGTAATTTAGGTTTGGAATCAGTCCTATTTTCTTCTACTATGGATAATTTTAAGGGACTCTTACTCTCCCCCTGAAAAAGTAACCACACGATATTTTTATATTTGCTTCAAATATTCCCCAGCAACCCACACTCTTCCACCACAAAAAAAACAAACTACGTCACACGCTTTTAAGGGGGATAAATTAGGTTTGGAAGCAGTCATTTTCTTCCTATGACATAGTTTATGGGACTTACCTCCCCCCTGAAAAAGTAACCACACGACTATTTTTATTGTTGCTTCAAATATTCCCCAGCACCACCACTCTTTCCCACCAAACAAAAAATAATACTTCCACCCACAGCGTAAGGGGGTGGTATTAGGTTGGAATCGTTTCATTTTCTATTGAATAATTTAGGAATTTTACTCACCCCTGAAAACGTAACCACACGATATTTTTTTATATGGTTTTCAAATATTCAACACAGACCCAACAATCTCTCCCAAACAAACAAAAACAAACCTAAAAAATTAAAAAAAAAAAAAAAAAAAAAAAAAACAGGGGTCAAAAATTTTAAATGTTCCGAATGTGTGAAAAGCAAAACCATGATGTTTAACTGGTTACAAGGATTCCAAAAGGTATAGTTTAAACATCTATGGCTTATAGTTCCGGAAAATGGAAAAATGGTGAATTGAAAAGTCAAATTTTGGCTTGTCCAATTGCCTTTTATCAGGCTTTGATTATTATTCAATTTTGTGAGTGCCCCTCCCGGACCGCTAAAAGTGCAGTCGTAATCAAAGCCTTTTCGCAAATATTTCCCTTTCTTTGTAACTTATTGTTTTTCGGGATATTTCTTCCGAAACTATAGCGATAGTTGATTGGTCAATGATGGTGTCATCGTTCGCTTAAAATAGTTCCCCAGAATACGAGTTTAATGGAACTGATCAATAACCATTTCCACTTTATTGAGTTTTTGGTAAACGAAATTCCAAACCAAAGCGAGGAAGACCAGCCATGACAGAGAGGATCCATGATACGCAAGCTGGGAATGTAAAATCTCGAACACAAACACTTCTTGCTGCTGTGAAAACGGCCCGCGGTGGTGGAAAATTTTAATTTGGTGGAATTCACAAGCATTCGGTAGGATCCGTGACGGGGTGTAGGGATTATTGAGCTAAGCTGCAGCCTGTGGCTGAGGTCCCGGTGCGGGGATGAGTATATGAGATGAGCGGTATTGAAGTTACGGCTACGTGTACTGATTTGATAAGGGTTTAACTAGAAATTGACATTTCAGTCATTGTAGTGAACCATTTTGTATTTACACTAGTTTATTGCATCGTTTCAGCCCATGGTTCCGGCGAGAGTTTAGCCTTAATGTACAGTATGTTGGAAGTTAGTGCTTGCATTGTGCAATTTGTAATGGTAAGTTGCAGAGGTAAGTTATTGCTAGACTAGAGGTGCGTGTACCCGAAATTCTCGGCCGTTGATTTGTGAACAGGGGGGGGACTTCATTTCTGGCTTGGAATTTGGGATGTTCGCCCACCACGGCCACATTTTGCTGGCATGATTGATACGCGGGGTCAGTATTCCTCATTTTAATGTTCAAATCACTGGTCATGTCTGTGGAGCATGGGAGTGGCAATTTTGACTGGTCACTGCAGTACGGATATTTGATAAAATGTTATGACTTTTTTTTTTTTTTTTTTTTTAATTTTTTAGTTTTTTTGTGTGTTTGTTTTGGCAGGGAAGGTGGGATAACTTACTGGAGGACTTTATTTCTGCAGAAACTGGGCTACAACAAACTAGCCCATATTGCCATCTCACCAGAGAAGATGAGAAAGAAGGAGGTGGTTCGATTGCTACTTCAAAAGATAAAATGTTCAAAACGGCCTATTATGTCAATCGGCTTAAGGCTTCTTAAAATCTAATCGATTTGGACCAAAGACTTTACGCTATTTGTGGAGAACATTTACATACAACTGTCATTAAATCCAGAAACTTTCCAATTACCCAGTTTTCCAATTGGTATTTGCCACAGGGGTCTACACACTATGGTTGTGACCGTTACAGCGCAAATGTGACTAGCCCCCTCTGCATCAGTTATAAAAAACTTTGGGACCCCAAATTTTTCAAGTACTTTTGGCACTTGGAAACTTTCTGACACAAAAAAGTATGGTTGAGATGTATTGTATGCATTTATCTAATCATTCATAATCATATTCACAGGAAAAAACCGGAATATGGTAAATTAGGCTAAATAATAACAGGCCTTTATGGGACCCAAAATTTAATCAATGGTTGCTTACCGAAAAAGGGTCCGATTTTTGTGTTTTTTCTTGGTTAAAAAAGTCACTGATTCCTCATTTATTTCGCAAAACGATTAAAATAATAAAAATCAGTCAGAACAACGCGGAGTAAGTTGCGTTCATTGCCAGCAGAGATTTTTAGCAGGAAAATTAATAAGCTATTTAGGGGAGAGTGTCAATTACTTTCTGTTGTGAAACTTTCCGACTGGCTTAGGCTTGAGGCGGTTGGACACATTACTTCAAAGGTCCAATCGAGTGGCGCTTGAAGTTTCCTAACAAAGAGCTTGAGGAATGAGAGTCATCCGGGGTAATCGGATTGCAAAATCGAGACATCTCCTTCTTTCTCATCTTCTCTGCATCTCACATACCGTGCGGACTCACTCGCACTCGCACTCGCAAAATTTTCGTTCGACGTGAACTATTTTGTTTTGAATCGTATGCTAATCGGCCGTGCAAAAATCGATATAGTAATTTTGACGGGCGGGACGTCATCGATATTGGCAAGTATCTGAGATGTTGTCATTCGATGAAATTGGGGCGGTGCTTATAAGCGAAGGGCCAACTCCAAATATTCCTGGATTAAGTATTTGAGTACCTGCCAATCCCTACAAAACAAGGACACACCTTGATTTTTTTTTGGTAGTTTTTTTTTCTGATAATACACAATTTAATCCAAGGTGCTAATTTGAAATTTTGTTGCGGTCACCTCCAAATCCAAGATTGCGGCAACCAAATGGCTGCCGTTTGGGGCTAACGACAGTATTTTGAGGGTAATGTCCTACGTCCGTGAGCTCCAATTCACTTGTGTTTTTGGTGTCATATTGAAGATAATTTAATTATCTACATGATGATACCCACTTGTGTGGGTTTCGTTGGTATTCTACAACCGATTTTGGGGCCAAAAAAGGCATATTTTGCCATTTTTGTCAAAAAAAAATGGTGCGGAAAACACGTTCCCCCATATATCGAATTTGTTCTTCATAATTGGATAAAGATTTCTCAGGAATTTGCCCTCATAATAATATGCATTTGGTGTGAAAAAGAACAGGATCATAGCAATTTTAACTAAGTTATAGTGTCTAAGAATTAATGGGGGTCTTAATCACAAAAAACACCCCTTTTGGCACATTTCATCTAAACACATGAAACAAAATGTTGGTCAATACCATATAAAATGCTATATGACAATTTTTGATCCACCTTAATTATGAATAAAATGTTTGATTTCAGTTGCTGGAAGTTGCTGCAATGGCCTTGCGATTCAACTTTTTTAGGTAATATCTAAATCCAAGATGGCGGCCTAAATGGCCGCTGCTTTGACCAAAAACAGTTTTTTTAAGGAAAAAAGGGTTAAAAGAAAGAAAGCCTCCCAATCAGCATGTGATTGGTTGTCATTTTAAAGCCAAATTAAAATTTTTCTACAGGGGATTATACCATGCTTGCTGGAGTTTAAGGTGATTTTTAAGTGGTATATGCAGCAAAAATGTGATTGCGTGGAGGTTTTGCATTTTTTTTACCAAAAAAGAGAATCCGAATAGAGAGAGATTAGTCTACATTCAAGGAAAATTTTATCCATGAGTACTTATTACTTGTAGGACTTTGTCACTAAAAAATATGCACACTGTGAAAAGGGCAAGCTTGGCTTTAAACATATCTGTAAAAAAAGTTATAGTGGCCCTAGTAAAATGTGTCACAATCACATATAAAAATGCTAATGAAGTTTTTGATCCACCCTAACTATAATAAATGTGTGAATTTCAGTGGTGTCATTTTGCAATGGCCTTACCGATCAAAATTTTTTGCTGTAACCATCAAAATCCAAGCTGACGGCCCAAAAAGGCCGTGTTTTGACACAAATTACATTTTTAAAAGGTAATATTGGAAGAAAAGGAAAAACCTTCAGTGGTTTGTCATTTTACAGCAAATTTTTTCCAAAATTTTCTACTTGACTGTTTTGTCACTTTAAAACCGTAACTTTACATAGTTCTTAAATAGAACCTTTACTTATAAAGCAATGTGTGTAGGCATAGTGTCAACCTATGCAAGTTGTCCATTTCCCAAAATGCAATTTGCCAAGAAAGTGATGATTAAAAAAACTCTATTTTTTGAATTTGGTAAATTGTTGCCCTAATTAGTGCAATAGGCTATACCACGATGTGATGGATGATTTTTGATGAAAAACCAGTCAGTTTGTCTTTGTCTCAGGCTTCTGTATTGTTCTTTCCAACTATATGCAAAGATACACAGCATAAATATCTGGAATTATAGGCGGGGTTGCACTCCTAGCTCCTTTGGAGAAGAGAAATGCAATCCCTTACATTTCATTCCGGTTTTCTTGCACCCACATTATTAGGAAAGTGCAATCGGCATTGCAACCGCCAAAAGTCATTCCCAAAAACCGTGGGGGGGCACTCCCATCTGGAAAGTGACCTTTTTTCAGGATTCGTTGATCACCAATGAACTTTTGAAAAATTTCACACAAAGCCCTTTTTTTTTTAAATATACCCACTGTCACCGAAAGACGACCCCGATTTGGGTGGAAATTTTGCCAAAAGTTTTGAAAAGACTAGTTTTAAGAACCTTTTGCAAACTCTAACCAAAAAAGACCCCATTTTTTGGAAAATTTGGCAAAATGTCATCTCTCTTTTTGACAAAATTTTATATTTTTAAAGGAATTTGTCTGTCTGTCGCCCAAAGGGGGACCCTTATTTTTTTTCAGTTCCTGTCACACCGACTGCCCCTGGGTTTGGGAGCACGAGCCTTACACCCAAATCAATTTCATATGTGAGTGCCCCACCACCCCCGGGTTCAAAAAACAAAAGATGGTGTGATGGAAGTAAGTACATCATCCAACAATTTTGAATGTTCACTTGGAAGTGTTAACAATTCAACCATGGCCGTGTGGAGAAGGTTTTGTACTCGAGTTGATACAATGCCTATTATGATGTACGCTTGGTAGTTGGCCCCCAATCCTTTTACCCTTACGCAAAAAGGCACTCTGGCAAGGAAAATTTGGGCAGGATCAAATCTTCCGGAATTACACATGGTGGACCGAAGTTCATTGACCTGTAAGTAAGGCAGAATTGTAAAACTCTTGGAACCCCTGCAACAAAAGGATTAAAGAATGCTTCAGAGAATGTGGTATATTCTCTAGTAGCCACAATAAAAATACCTTTCTTCTGCCCTTGAAAGCACACCATACAGCTCTTGTAAAGTGAATTAGCTCCTTATTATAAGGCCCATCACATGCTGATTTCTCAAGTTTTGTTCCATTGGCTGTGACATGATGTACCTGTCTAGATGCAGTTCCTGTCAGAAATAGGAAATTTGGCTTGAATGAAATCCATCCAAGTCCACAAGCAGCTGATGCCAAATACCATGGCATCGGGTATCCGGACGCGTGAATTTTTTCCGCAGTTTAATTTGTGGGAAGTACGCTATAGCTTGAATATTAAATTATTAAAGTAACTACGGGAAAATAATTTTGCATCAGGACGGTCTTACGAACAAAACATCCGGCTGGTGTACCAGTAGTGAAGCATAGTGGGCATGCAGGATTAGTCTTCGATCATGCAAATTCCCCCAACTTATTAGCTGAACCCTGGAATTTTCTGGTTGTAAATTCATTACATATGGATCCCAATGTGGCAAATAAGACAAGTCATATACGTCCATCTATAATCCTGGCATACTTGAGTTCTTTCAACTATTCAATTATTAGGCTTGCCTCAGAGATTTCCGCGGAGGGTTGCCCTCAATTTTCAAACAAATTCGTGTTTGTGGCATGCTGGCACCTATTTGAAAATAGCTAAAGTTCAGATTGAAAGTCCTTAAGAAAAATCAACAAAACTTTTATAAAATTCTGTAATCTGCTTCAAACTTTGAATGAGCATTTTAGGGGACTGTTTTTTGTCCCACTTGGGACTATTTTCAGGACCAACTTTCAAAATCTATTGAGTCAGCTTTAAGAAATTTGCTAAGGCTTTCTTGACCTTTCATCTCTTTGGACCTTCTTAGGCTACTAGGAAACCCCACGTTGGTTGGGGCGCTTGAATTATGAGAGAAGCTGTTTCGACTGCTCTTATCGTGGACTCTGGTTTTATTGGATTTGTAAGGGTATGTACACACACCATGCACAACTGTTGATGATATGCATGGAGCACTAAATTTTTCAGAACGCCTATAAGTTGTAAACACTTTTCTGAACACCTGACACTACTTTAACAACTAGTGTTCTGTTCTGTTTTCTGTGAAAAATTCAGTTCCTTAAAAATATGTGAACAGTATTTAAGAAAACTAATTAAAATGATTACAATCAAAATACTATCCTTTTTGCTGCATCAGAGTAAAAAAATAAAAAAATTTGTTGAACACTGGTGTCAGGCGTGTGAAGTGTACAGGGAATTGCACTTGTCCAAAGGAATCGTGCGAGAATCAGCCTATCAATGAAGCTATTTATCCTGAGAGAACGAGTCAGATCATTCAACTGTCAAAAAACTTTACAGATTAAGAGTCGACCACAGATGATATCTATACTAGGTATTACTTAGTAGTATTCTTCACATAAACTTGGAAAGAAAAAGAACAATACAGAAACAGAGATAAAGGAACAAAATGAATCTGCTTTTCACATGTATGCATTCCAAAGTACTGGGCAATTCTTGTAGAGGAGTAAACTTCAAAATATAGTTTTATCACACTTTTTGGCAAATTGCATATTTGAAAAAAGGGACCTGGTAAGCTGTTGAGCATGCTACAAGCAGTTGTGAAGTAGAGTGTTTCTATTATTTTAAGAGTATGTAAAACGGTATGTTTTTAAAGTGAAAACAGAGTACTCCATTTTGGGGCTCCTGGGTGCTCATTTGGATGCTATATGTACTTCTAGATCATTAAAAAATCTGAAATCTGTTGGATGCTTATTATGTACTTCTGATCAGTATAAAAATCTTCAAAGGGAAATCCGCCGCCTGATAAGGATGGGAGGACGCCCCTCCCGTATTTTTCATGAGACCAGATGAACTTTGAAAACATTCCGCATTTTAAAGGGACACAGTCCAAAGTTTAACTGTTGCCGGTTTTTTTAAAAAAAAATCCCACTAAATAAATTCCCCTAAAATCGTTTTATGTAAAATTATAATCAGGCTTTCAATGGTAATTGAATTTCAAATATGAAACCCTTTCCCCCCAAGAACCACGGAGGCCGCTTTGCAGGACTGTGCGTTATAATTATTTTAGCAAAATATATATGAGTGGAATTCTGGTTCTTGGGGGGGGGGGAAAGCACGTTTCATTATGGCATTTTTGTTTTTGGGGGGCCTCCCCTGAAACTGAACATAAATGGAATTCCATAAACAACAACAATCTATTAATTACAACCACACACACTCACTATTGTGGTTAAGGGCATGTAATCTATCAAGGGGCTCACGTTCAGAGCCTTGGATGGGGCCAGGTTAACACAGCTGACCATGCATATCTGGGTATCCAGAATTCATACTAAAATACAGGGTGGTGATGTTTGTTCAATACAATGGTGAATGGTGAATGGAATGAAAGCTACGCTATGAACTGTGCCATGGGAATGTGATGGTATTATTTTATTAACGCTTATAGTGCTAGCTAGCTTGCTCATGATATTATAAATAGCGCGGTAATGGGCTATACTTTATGCGGGCCATTGGTGTTAGTATCCAGAAGGTAGTCTGCTTTGTGTTGAAGAAGTTAAATAAATCCAAAACTTCTCAGTAGCATAAAGCTAAATGGTATTTTTGGGTTTGGGTTATTAAGGGCGGCCTAGTGTAGCCTCTTGTAGCTTTTAAAGGACAAAAGGCATGTCTTAGACGTCCCTTACAAGTCCATAACCAAGGGCAGCTATGCAAACATCTTCCTTTTTCTTCATTTAAGTAATAAAGGTAATTGGAATGGAAGGGAATACTCTAAGCTTGCTTTTTCCAGAGAGCATTGCCCCTTGAAATTTTTCAGACTTTTCTATTTTTTCTTGATACAAGTGTATTTTGTGGGGATTTAAAAAAAAACACATTTGCGTTTCATGTTAAAGTAGTTGTAAAAACACCAACACAAACTTGTGGTGAAAAATATAAACTATTATGTTATAGAGGGCTCCCTTTTCCCCTTATCCGGAGATTTATAGCCCGAATTGTGTCCGTATATGAGACATTGGCCCAGTACTGAGACCAGGTACTTGATCATTTAAGCCTTACCATGTTTATATAGATGTGCTAAAAAAACACGGTTTTGGATTGTAACACATTTACGTGGGCACTATAACTTTTCTACAAGGACTATGTGTAAAGAGGCCTTTTCACCAGTGTTGGCAGTATTTCATCGGCACAAAGTCTAAAATAACTACTCATGATAAGAATTTCATTGATTGTACGAAAGAAAATGTCTATCTTTTCTTGATTCTCTTTTTGGTAAAATTATATTTTTGTAAAAATGTCAAAACTCACATTTTTGCTGATTTATCCACCTTTTAAACCCCATCAAGAAATGGTTATAATCCTGTAGAAATTTTATTTGTTCACCAATACATTGCTATTTGGAGGCTTCTTCAATCCGTTAATCCTTAAAAACATTGTTTGTCAAAGGCAGCGGCCATTTGGCCCCCCGCCATATTGGATTAGAGGTTACCGCAAAAAAAATTGAATCAGCAAGGGCATTGCAGCAACTGAAATCAACATTTTATTATAGGTTTAGGTGATCAAAAAAAACTGTCAATATAGATTTTGATATGGTATTGACACACACATTTGTCTTTGTGTTTAGAGAGACATGTGCTAAAAATGGCATTTGTTTGTGATTAAGAACCCCATTCATCCTAGACCACTAGAACTTAAGTTAAAATGGCTATGATCCTGTGCTTTTTCCCACAAAATGCATTAATTATATAAGGGACAAAATTCCTGAGAAGTCTTGATCCAATTATGAAAAACACAGTTTTGATATAGGGGGGAGAATGTATTTCGTTCGCATATTTTTTGAAAAAAACAAAAAAAAAAAAAAAAACATGGAAAAATATGCCTTTTTTGCCCCAAAAACGGTGTGTAGATAACAAAACAAATAACCCACAAAAAGGGGTATCATCATGTCGATAATTAAATTATCTTCAACTGATGACACCAAAGAACAAGGTTAATTGAGGTCACGTAGGAATTACCCTCAAAATCTGTCGTTAGCCCAAAACGGCGGCCATTTGGCCGCCATCTTGGATTTCGAGCGGTGACACCGCAAAACAAAAAATTTTTGAAGTAGCACACTCTGGAATTATGTGTATTATCATAAAACTACCAAAAAAATTCAAGGTGTGCTTAGTTTGTAGTGATCTGGCAAAGTAAACATGCTTATTTTTTTGATTTTGGCCCCCTTCACGTATTACGATGATGGCACATCTTTGATTGACACATTATGCTTTGCACAGGGAAAGAGTGAAATACCAATTTGCGCAAAAGACGCCTCGCTTCGCTCGGCCTCACGCCTTCCGCGTTCGACACGCGCCTTCGGGGCGCTCTCGGTTGGTGGATAATAAAAATGCGAGGGCGTCTTTGACAACGGAACACGTTGTGTACATGGGTCAAAAGTTAAAAAGTCGCATTGATTCAAGATTATGTATGCAAAAATGTTCCCTAGCTTAAAATAAGGAATAGTTGCTTTTTTATCTGATTGCTTAGTTTTCACGTTATCAACAAATAGGGTCACAGTTCAATAGAATGCAATAGCAGCCAATACGTTGGAACTTCATTCGCCATTTGGTTTAAATAATAACCAAAACGTAAGATAGTCAAAAATAAAAAAATATTCCTTATTTCCTTCTATAAGAGCTAAACCAACAACAGTGAACACACGTTTTACAAATATTGGAGCTACTTTTTAGTTTGACCCCCTGTAAATTAAAAAAAACGGAAACTTGACCTGTTCACCATTTTACCGTTTTTACCCCATATTTCAAAACTAATAAGCCATAAGTAGATATACTTTTTGGAATCATTGTAATCAGAACAATCATGGTGGCGCCTTTTCACCGCAATCGGAACATTTTATAAAACTTTTTCTTTTACCCTGTGACTTGAAATCCAAGCTGGCGTCATGTGAAAGGGGGTGGCTCAATCAAAGTACTTGGTGTTGTTACCAAATTTACACATTTTATCCAGATTGCACCTCCGTAGAATCAGTGCACTACAGTCTCCCATACGGGGAGGATAAGTGCCAAGGAAACTGAGATGACAAGCAATTCTAAAAACTGAAACGATGAGGACGACTTTTTTCATATTCCACTTGAAGAGATATAGTTGCTGGGCACCGCGGCTAACAGTTTAGAAGAGCGCTACCGGGGCCGGAATAATACCATTTGTCATCATAGATAAAAAATGACCCGTAGGAGTGGAGTTCATGAAAAACATGTGCTGACAAAATAAAAAAAAGGGGTTGACAATTTGCATACGACAGCCCTTTTCCAAAATGGCAGCCTTTTAAAGGCAAACAAACACGTAGAAGAAGAAAATTTGGTTTAAATAAAAAATGTTTTTTCTGGCCAAAAAACTCTCAAAATGTGCCAGTTTGTGCCGGACATTTCAAGGATGGCTGACATCGTATTGACACCAACCTGACTTCTCTTATTATTTAGCTATGGAAGATTAATGTAGTGTAAAAATTAAAGATTCCTGGGTCAAAGAGATCATTGAAAAAACATTTACAAAAAGGTCAAGTGAATATTAAAAGAATGAAAGTTTTCATCGTCCAATATTTTTCCACATTGGTTCGACGTAGAAAAGGCAAAATGCTTTTATATACCTCATACTATACCATACCTTATTAGGATTGGCGATTTTTTTTTGTGACCTAAGTGTATGTTTTAAGGCCATGGATTTCACACAGCAGTATTCTCAAAAAATGTCAGACGAGCAGTTGAGTGTGTTATTCGTTTACCACCATGTGACACCAAAACTGTGACACATGACTACTAGTATTCACCCCAAATAGATATCTGGAATAGACCGTATTTAATATGACGTCAGCCACCAGACACGTTGGTGGGCAAGATGCATATATTCCAGGACTACAATACATTAAGCTGTCAATCGATCCATGCACATTGCACAGGGATCGTTGACAGGTGAATGTATTGTAGTACTGGAATGCGTCTATCTTGTCCACCAACATGGCTGGCTATGGAATACGGTCTATTGCATGGGAATTTTCAGGGGAGGGCGGCCAAGAAATCCCAATTTCAGACGTCACCATTGGTTTAACACACAAAACCGAAATCTTGACGAAAAATTCTGATTTTTTTATATGTTGTCAAGGAATAGTTTCTTATTCCAAAGAGTCAACTCCACTGGAAGGGTTATTTCTGAATTTTTGTATGAATAACGAACGAGGACGAGGTCGTATGTGGGTCATGGGAACACCCATGACCGACCCACATCAAGGCACCCAAATTGATTTGTGGTTTGCACTCCGTATTGCTATAATTTCTTTTGACATTTTTGGTGAGTTGCTATAATGAATGAGGCTTGGCCACCACCGCCTGGGAATTTGATATTTAAACAGTGACATATGTAAATAAACATCACTTTATATTCATCTTACAGTTTTGTGAATAGTTTTATTAAAACTCCAAGACCCATGAAATACTCATTTTGACACCAAAAATCATCTTCTTAGGTTATATAATAAGAAATATACGGTTTTCTTCGATGAGATGTCGGCCATCTTGAAAAATATCCGTGAATATAAATTTGCCATGACTCAGACAATTCTGGCAATTGTATAGTGAACCTTTTGACCCAGACAACATACATGTTGACACTAAGTCGCTATAGTAGCGCTATAACCTTTAAAATGGCGGCCATTTTGGAAAATGTTGATTTATGCAAATGCCATCAATTTTAATTTTGTCATCACGTACTTTCATGAACTGCACATCCCAACAATAAATTTTAGCTATGATTG
>JAMKCH010013136.1:0-25856 GCA_023653785.1 Ophioderma brevispina
ATTGTCTTTGGATGTTATGATCGTGTTGATCTGAATCGGCTCTTTAATCTATTTTGAGATTAATGCATACTTTGCGTTTTCTTGGGATTCAAAATCAATTTCTTCCTGATATAGTATCCGTTCTGCGACTCTCGTTCTCGTAACAAGTTGGTTAACATGTTCGATGTCATTTTCATTTGATGGAATGTCATCATTTGAGATGAGTTCATCGTTGAGTACATTGTTGATCATCAAAGTTTAATGTCTATATCGCTGTAAACTTTATTGTTGGCTTTCAACCACCCAATGCTTGACGATTTTGTGGAATTCACACTGACACATGACGTTACTTTTATACGCATTTTCTTGTTAGCTTGACTTCTGATCAAACTTTGATCGGTAGGAAGTCTGGTGGTAGGCATTTTACGTATTAACGACATCAGCTTTGACACAAACTACTGACCATGAATGCCTTTCTGAGATCCTTTGATCAAGTTCATCATTTTCATGAACGGAAATTGCTGGATCTATGAGATGTCGTTCAAATCATATTTAGTTCCGACAACTCCGAAGGTTGTTGACGTAGACTCAACTTATTTCTCAGGCTTGTACTGGCATTATCATCACAAACACGCCCAGCATATCCAGTGAATTAGTAGTACCGGTGAAACACATGCGGTAACTTCATTTCTAGGTCAGCCTGTGGTAAATGACGACTGTTTCGTAGTTCTTCCCAAAGAGGTTCTATATAGATAGAGAGGACAAAACGTATGTGCTCATCTTTAGAAATTCATCGTCTCGCATGTTCTGCCGACCACAAATAAAACATAGAGAACCAACCATAGAAATGCAATGGCTGCCGCGCTTCTTCCCCCATACTGTGGGTGCCGCTTTGCAATCTACACTAATCGGTAGTGTACAAATTGATGTATGTGTTTAGAGGTGGCCAGGTGTAATCTCGTGCACCTGGATCATTGTGCTCAGATACTCACTCGCTTAGGTGCTTAGGCCCGCGCTTAGGTGAAAAGATGTATTCATTGATGCGGTTTTATTTAAATCAAGACGACTGACGTGTCATTTCATTCGTTGTTGGCCATTGGTAGGACAAAACTTAACCACCCTATAGCGCCCAACATCCAACAACTGATATTTGGCCGGATTGTTTTATCGAATGACATTATGTGTGTAATCCAAGCATCACCCAAACTAATAATTTATTTTCCGTGCAATATTCAATGTCAGCGGCCCAGCACGACGACTGGTTTTGAATGGGCTGCACCCCCTTGGTTCTTCCTCACAATTTGCGTACTTGAGATTTAAATCCACTACGGTGCATATTTTACAATTAAAGACTGGCTGGTCCTCTTTGCAACATTTTTGAAAACTTTTGATTATTTTAATCAAATTTTTCTTTTCGTTTTTTTCCTGGTGTTTTGTAACTTGGCAATTTTTGTGGCTCTTTTTGTTGAATTTTTTATAAACATACGAGCTCTTTCATTAGCTTTTTGTGCCTTTCGTTTTCTTTTTTTCTGTCTGGATCGGCATAGTCCTACATGATACTTGTTTTTCTCTTTCTATTACTTTTGTTCTAATCCTCTGAATTGGTTTATATTGAAGTCTTTTTTTAGATAATCCCCGAATCTTTGTGTTGAATAACCATTTCATTTGTTTGTACTTGTTTACGAGATTGTGTTTTATTACATTTTGATCAGTTGTATAGTTTTCAGGTGTTTTTTTTCAACGTCATCTGAGCATTTAAGTTTGTATAGATGGTACAGTGTCATCAGAAATTTTAAAGGTCACAAGGTGGTACAAGTACTGTATGTACCAAGGTCGGCAACACTTTCTACCAACGTGAAAAAAGAGGCTTTCCTAGAGATTGACACAACCTAACAGAAACATAGCCATTGTATGGATGTTTGAGACTTCTAATAAAATACTTGTGCCGTTTTCCTGTGAAAGTCCATTTTCATTTCTGTGAGTGTGAATCAAAAAAACACCGTAAACGCCTTATTACGATTTGGGTATATTGCCATCCTGTATCCTCTATAAATAACAATAACTGGTATTGGAAATTCAAAAACAACGCTTTTTGTAACGTTTCATCAAGAATTGGTGTGGTGTTGGATCTTTAACTTGACCATAAATACTGTTTCTGTATTCAATATTGTACTTTACTACTCCGTCGACGGCAAAGCAGTTGGAAGTTCATCAGTAGCTAAAAATCCTGTAGGATGGAGTAGTCCTTTACTGTGCAATGAATTAGCATGTTGTCGTATAAGCGATCTCCATGGTATAATATATTGTCAATATCAGTTGACTTATTTATTCAGTGATATCAGGTAACATATCATAGCCAAAGAATCGCACAGCATGTTTTCCAACTGTATCAAGAGAAGAAAATTTCTGAATATCTCCTTGGTGAAAATTACCTCTTAATCGTTTATAAAATCGAACTTGATTTATTGTAATTTCTTGATTAACGGATATGCTGATTAGCATCAAAAAGATTGTTGGCCTTTTCTTGATCTGTGTTGGTGCTAATTTTGCATGGGATTTAGCATGTCGCCGTCGAGCATTTTCACTGATACCAATGTATTGAAACATGCCTTAAACAAAACCAACACCGTAAACGATGCTAAAATTGAAAATGCGTTTTTAACTACAAATGTCAATTCGGTATAATTCGGTGTAAATTGGGGGGGGGGGTATAGGCTTGGAGTAGTTGTGAGAGTAGTTTTTTCAGCCCTTAGTTCTGAGTACTTTTCAGTAGTTTTTCATAATTTTCAGTAGATTTCAGAGTTTTTCAGTAGTTTTGAGTATTGATCTAGTATCGATCCATATCGATTATCGATCCGGTATCGACCTAGTCTGACTCAGTATCGTTCAGTGTAATTTCAAGTTTTTTAGTGGTCTTGAATAGTTTTTGAGTATCGGTCTAGTATCGACTTAGTATCGACCCAGTATCGACTATTTAAATTATCGACCTAGTTCGTACCCAGTAAAATCGTTCCCGACTTCAACGATGGGCACCTGAAAAAACAAAACAAAGTTCTAATTGAGTAAATATTTCAAAATTCATGACAAATCTGGATTAATACACGTCTGTTGGACTTTCTTTACAATGTATTCATTTTATAGTAAATTCCTACTGTAAGTATAAATTTTTTGGGTACGGTAACTACAACAATCTTGTTTTTAATGACTAAGTTAGAGCCTCAATTCGCCTTGTTTTAGAGTATGTGCCCCAGTCATCTTAAAAATAGTGGTTTGGTGTGTCCCTTTTAACAATGAAAAATAATGTATTTAGATAGTTATGCTTTTCACAAGATTAAAACCTTTTACAAACATTTGACTGCCACGAGAAAATCAATTTTTTTCTGTATTGGGATGGAGATAACCTATTTAAAAGTTCATCCTTGATGGAATGACTATCCCAACTGTTTTCCTTGCCGAAATTTAAAAATCTCAAGTCAAAATTTAATCAACACATTGGATCGAATACATTTTATTGGAAAAGTTTTTGTCGATGTTAATCATAATACCCTTTGGGCTATTCCCATGTCAACACTCGAGATGTGGCACCCGCGCAGTGTCCATGGATTTTCTTTTTTGTGTGATGATAGATATTGATGAGAAATGAAAATCATGAAATTTTGAGCTACATACCACTATTCGTTTTCCCCCCGCAGGAGCATTCATCAGAAATAGGGGGGTCCCATCAAAAATGTTGCCGTAATGCCAAAAGACATTTTTTGGAGAGTGCATAAACTCCTATCTGGTATCAAAACATGTGATAGGTCCTTTACTTTTTTAAATGGTATATATTGCAGTATCTATCTTTTAATCTGGGACCAAGTTTGGGGGGTCAGAATTCCATAAGTAACATCATTTGTAATGTCCATTCTCTTGTTAATCTTGAGTCGCAACTGCATACTTTCTACCAGTATAATCAAAAGCACATTAAGTAAGAAGTGAGTTACAGCCTATTTAAAAATCCCAATTTTGCATTTTTGACATCTTTAACCCCCCTGACAATCAAATGTTGACATACACTCACCCCTCTACTTCATACATTTGAAGATACATCAGGCAAGAACTATCTTGAAACCCATCTTGGTGTCTTGATATCTTCATTGTTTTCACAACAAGACACTTTTGCTAATATCCCCCAATAGAAGTAATATGGTGGATATACACTGCATGTCAATGACCCTCTGGATCATTTATACCCTTTGTGTGGCACCCTTGGGTATTTTTTTTTGTAAAAAAGAAGACCCCAAGCAGTTCTTTAAGGAAAGTTGTTTAATGATAGATCTCGACATATCTGAAGTATAGGGGTGGTGTTGAATGTCCAACATTGTGTTTTGAGGGGGGTCAAATGTGGTCCCAAAAGTACAATTAAATATTTTGCAAGGGGCTGTACCTCACGTTATTAACGGTTTTTCTAAATGTTTTCATAATTGTATTGGTTTAAAGTTCTAAGACTTTCCAAACAAAAAAAAAACAACTATACAATAAAGAGTCATTTTTTTGGCCAAAAATTTGAGTCATCTCAACTGGAGTTTACTGCTTCTTTTTAGGAGTGTTACCGCTTTCATGAGCTTTTTAGTGTGGTGTAATTTGGGGGTCTTGTTCAGGAGTTAAGGGTAATTATGTGAGACAGTTGAAAAAACCTGTTGGGCCACTTTCGGCTATCCTGATATCAATAAAGTTGCCATTGAAACACTTGAAGACATTCTTTATTGAAAATTAAAATAAAAATAGGTTTATTTTTTTTATGTTTTTCATTTTTAATATAACAATAATTTATAACTTTATAATGTCGCAATTGCTAATAAATACATGTAGCTTGGGAAATTCATTCCAAACAGCTTGTTGTCTCTCTGTCGGTGTGTTACTCCAGGTTCAGCCAAAGGTCGAAACATAAAATCACCCTGTTGAAAGTAACTGATACCTTTGAACCAACCATCTTTTTCCTTATTACTCTTTGTTGAACACGCTTTCTTCATCATCTTCCTTCCCTGGCAATCTTGGAGGCAAGTGGGGAATAGGGGAGGGGAAGGTAAATTGTCCCTCCACATTAAGCGCTGTCCACACATTTTCCTCAACAGACTTGTAAGCTGTTACATTAGTTTCAGCAGTCAGAAATTCCCCAAATTTTCCATGAATTTCAGTATTATTTGTCCCCCTGAGAGTAAGTCCCCTCAGTTCACCCACAACTAAATAATTTCTGGCGCGTTCACTGAAAATAATTATTGATTAGTGTCAATGCATGAAATACATTCACTCTATCTATCAATTTCTCTGTTTGAAAAGGGTTTAATAATCCCGCAATGATGCTACAAGCCTTTTACCTTTAGTTCTTAACCGTCAGGTGAAACTGGCCCCAGGGTATTTTATCCGTTGTGTTCAACTGACAATATCTTCCGCTTAGGGTCCATCAAATTGGTGGCATAAAAGCGAAGGTTTAGCTAGTATCTTGTCTACAATAAAGTCAGATATCTGGGCAAAAATGCACAGTTTTTTTATATTTTTTTTATATTTTTTAGTTTGATTGATAGTTTTTATTGTGACAAGTCTGTAGGTACCTGATTGACCAAAAGATGACCATTAAAATATTGTTACTTTGGAGTATGACCCCCAGACTTGGCCCTGAAATGAACAACCGCGCATACTTATGCCTCATTAACTCTAAAAGTAAACACGGTATGAACTTCCTAATGCCAGATTTGATTCTACACCAAATATTACCCTAGATAGTGATTTTCAAATTGTGGAGGCTCCATTACTAATCGGTGACCCTCTCAACAGTCTTTTCACATTGCCGGCACTTTTGATGGTGACCCCCCTAATTTTCCAATTGGACTAGCGGGACAACGAAATGGCCTATGACGCTCAAAATTTCAGGATTCAATCTCAATTTCTAAATACCCCCACACTTAAAGCGAAAAAAATCCACGCGTCCTCCGGTGCACATCTCGAATGTTGACATGGACTGGGCCCTTTGCATTTACCATCATTAGGTTAAGGTGGTTTAATTATATCGTTTATTGGAAATTGGACAGTATAAAAATTGGCAACTTGGGCAATGTAAAAGCATTTCAAGATTACATTGCTGTGAATGAAGGTCGTTTTTGGTAGACAATTAAGGTTTTATTTCTAAGGGTAAACAGTTTATTATAACAATGATAAGAAAACAAAATGGGTTTTTCGTTTTTGACATTTTTGGGAATTAAGAACGTATAACAACCTATTAAAGATTTTTGATTACTACGAGGGTGATAGGCTAGCCGGGCAGCCGTATAGCGTTTACAAAGTGACATATTCCATTGGGGAGGTCAATATTTCAATTCTATAACATTATAAAAATCCTTTCTATGCCAGGTTGTCCATGTCCTAGTAATGTGCACATTTTTTTTTCTTTGAAATATAGTGACAAACTGATTTACATTTCTGTCTTCTTTGACCCCTTTTTGTCACAGCTTTTTGCAAAGTAGCATTTATTCTGACAAACAGAATAACACAAAAAATATCAACGGGGAACAGGCGACAACACGTTGACACTGGATTTGGAGTATTTATAACCAGATATCTAACATTCTGTGTAAATTTGATGAAAATCATTGCGGAGCAATATGATTTTTCATACAAATCCTAGTTTTACACGCTTTCTAGGGAATAGGCATATAGAGGGCGCTTAACATACAAAATTAATGACTTTGTAGCCCTATATGGCAAGATTCCCGCAATGGATTTTTCTGATTTTTGCGGGTGGATAGCTCTTGCATTACCTACTTTTCATTTGCAAAATTGTGGTCGCCCATTGTTTTTTAAAATTGCTCTAAAATAAGAGACCTTTGGCATGGGGTCAAACAGTTTTGTTATTTCCTGAACGATCTATCCTAGATAGGCAAACTATCTTTCCTGAATCTTTATGAACTAAAAGGTTCATATTGGCGCGGTTTGTTTAGTCAAATCATTCATTGACATCTGGTACAACTTTTAATAACGTCCTCAGGTAGAAATTAGATACTGTCCATTTCACAACAAGTTGAAGTGATTCTTTGTGATGTCTTTAAACAATAAAACTGAAATATTAATTTTGGCCTAACTTCTGAAATATAATACAACATTGACATGCCTCCAAATAGGTAAATTATTTTCAATTCCTGATAACTCCATTTCTATTCACTTTAACCCAACCGCGTTATGTAGCAAGTTACGTCTAGTTTCCTAATCAACTTTACGTTGTGAGGTTTTGTTCATCTACGTTTCCTTTTTCACAAATGAAATATACAATCAAACATTTATTCACCAGAATTTTAACTATTTATTTTTGAAAGGAAGACGAGTAATTTATGTTCCACATGAAAAACAAGATTCGCTAAATGGGGGTGATGGTTTAACATCTATGTTTTCAGCTGTATGGTTAGTTCCAGATAAGAATAATGAAGTTTTTGTTGTCTGCATTTCAAGTGGATGTACCTTATCAATCGCCTTCTTTTTGCTGGATTCAATAATCATGATGCTTATCAGTTGATAGCTCTGGTATTCAAGAGAAAATTGAGATTTTAAGTCATTTGCAAGAATGCAAACAACAATAGACTTGATAATCGCGTGAATTTATTTTCTCTAATTAGAGAAATTACTTCTATTGGTGGCAGTAGCTTGGTCTTTATCCAGCATCTTTTTTGTTTGGCCTATGGCCTACGAATACATAACTGATGGACAATCATCACGTTTTTATAGTAGTTTTGAACGAGGTATTGAAATAGTTGTTTTTAAGACGATCGAAAGACAACTACAATCCGGGCCAAAATGTGTGGAACACTATTGCCCTTTTTTGCCCCGTTTTTGCCGTTTTCTTCTAAAGAAAAATATAGGATCATCAACTTGTGTTGGGAAGCTTGAAGCATTCTCTATCCATGCCAACCCCTAATCCCCTATCCCCACCATCAATGTTGAAGTTCTGTAGGTGGCAAGAACAAAATTTCAGGATTTCACATTGTCCAGGGGGAGAGGGGCATTTGGAAGTAAGCCAATAAAAGTGTTCCCACACTTTTGGCCGCGATTGTATTCATCTCAATGAAGTAAACAGGATAATTACCGGTTAGAAATTCAATTCAATTTGTCAATGACATACGTTCCTAAATAGTGTGGTCCCTGGGGGTTTTTGAACCCGGAAAAATTTGTTTTGAGATTCTTTTTGCATCCAGATAATCCAAAATGGCATCATACACATTCCAAATCCCCATAAATCCCCTTGGGGAGAAAATGTTATCCAAGATGGCGCCAAAGGAGCTATAACCTCACTTTTAAGTTTAGTGTAGATGATTTTAGTATTGTTTGAATAGGTTTTGGGGGTCAAAGAACCTAATTATGTACAAATCTAAATCACTGATGACGTCCTTCACGCCATCTAAAATGGCCGCCATTTTATATACTTAGCTATATCTCTGTTTTGTTAATGTTTTTGAGGTTTCAAAGAATTCAGTTTTTGTTTCAAATCTAAATCATTGATGTTTTTCCCTTAACTCATTACTCAAAAAAAAATCCCAAAAAAAATGGCCACCAAATGGCTGCCAATTTGCGTTTGTCCAACAATTTCATATAATTATCTTCTCACCGATATATATTTCCTTAGGGGGGGCAGTCTCCTGCAGGAAGCTCGGTCAAACTGTCGCATTATAGGAGGGCTGTTTAAAGCAATCTCCGAAAAATGGATTAACCAATAGTAGTAATTTAGTTTCATCTGTAGTCCATTTCGAAAGAATGACTTGGTGTTTGCTATTTGAACTTATCAGAATGCAATTTCCCAAAAACTGCACCCTGAGAAAGCCAGTACGGGGGGCCGCTCAATATAATACGCATTCGAAAGAAATGGTTTTAAAAAGTTAGTATAATGCTGTTTTCTTATACTGTTCACCTAACCATGATAATAGCCTACACCACGTACGTCTTACTGCAGAATTGGGCATAGAAACAATAGGCCATATATATTTCTATTTTTACACAAACCAGTACCAGAAATGGACACTGGAGTGTGCGTAAGAAATATATAAAAATGAAATCCCAGAAAATTGAGAAAATAATCTCTGGTGTGGACAACCACTCAAGAGGACTTCCTATTACACCAAATCAGGTTGTGTTTTGTACCCGTCCCTTTACAAATGTATCTTTTTAGTTAATTATATCTGTTTTATTTATTCGCTTACTTTATATTATTCATTTATAATTATTTTCTTGTCATTTTATTATTTGCTTAAATATATATTATTTAGATATAATTTATTTGTTTCTTTATCTCCCCCTCTTTTTCCCCTTGTTCTGAAGTGAGATAAAGCAAATTTTCTGTATGGCGGCCATTTTGAATTTCAACATAAAGAAAACTTGATAATTTTAGATTTATACTAAAATCATCACAGCATCTACTTGAGAAGCCAAGATATAGTTATTATATGCTATGTCAGCTATTTTGGCGGCCATCTTGGATAAAAAATTTCCCAAAAGGGATTCATGGGGATTTTGGGATATTTGTCATATGATATATTTTTCAATTCTGGTGAAAAAATCAGCTCCATACATTTTTTCACAGTAGTATTATGCATTCTTCTTCAAGACTACACTAAAGAGAATATTTACATAGCAATTAAAACTATTCATTTTATAGACGGGTAAGAGATGTCCGCCGATTCTTTGTCTTAACCCTTGGGGGGTAGACATGTATTGTGAATTTGTTTAATGTTCTTTAATGAATGTGTACCCCTGCATTTCTTTTCCTTAAAGGGCATGGCCCGATCGCTAATAGGCCCGCGTCCCCAGAACCCCAGATTTTACCGGAAGTGGTCGAATTTTGGTATCAAAGAAAGCTATTTTTCCGTCATTTATCCTGTGAAATCTTAGGGCCAAGGATGTTTGGTTTGGAAGTTGGAAGCGAAAATGTGCCCCATTTTTGGTCGACCACTATTAATTTACACAGTAATCTATGGGGCTTTACAAAAGCACGTTTTAGCTCTCACATCAAAAGGGATTGAAATCGTGTCGCGAAACTTTACAGATGGGGTGTTGGGGGTGAAGGCCATTCTATCATAAGGAAAAAATATCATACTTCAAATCGGACCATCCCCACTTTAAACCATAAACACTTGAAATTCAGTAAACTAAACAAAGATAGGTTTCATTTAATTTGACAAAACTAGAAAACGAATTGACTGTGGCCTTATTGGATTATAAGCTAGTTTGTCAAGTAATAAAAGGAGACGGATGGATGGTATGAACCAAATAATTTACCTTTTATTTAATACGAGTATGGATACAGAGACTCAGCAAACAGGGGCAAAAGTTTTCAACATCGACGCCGGTAGCAGGGCCTTTTTACATTGTCTAAACAAATCAGTCCTAATACCCACATACCTGCTATTTCATTTGTCTAATAACCCATAGACTCATCTCATTTCATCTATACTCGATTCGCGCTGCTATTAGAGCTGGGGAAAAGTTTTTGGGCCATATCCATTAGGTGAAATAGGCAAAGCATTTTATTTAATCTCTCCAAGAATACCGCTTCGCTGCCTAACATAGAAAGTGACTTGAAAGAAAAGAGCAAGATACAAATTAATTCTGTTTTCTGTACTTTTCTGGAATTGGAACATCGTTTATAAATCACACCACTTCGTTCGCTGTATAACTCGTTGAAATCTTCTATGAGTGGGTATGACTATTGTATCACTACGTCGTATTAGTAAAGCAATATTAGCCCATTTTTGAAGAGCGCCCCCCCATTTTTTCAAAATTTGATATTTTTGCATAGTTTATGTTGTATCGTCTAGGAACTACACCTGCGAACAGAGAATGCTAAAAAATGCATATTTATCATACCATCAGATAACGATTTTGTAAGTAGAATTTGGATCTCAGATTGTACTTAAGTGGAAAGATCTGAAAGCCCAAGTTTATGTCAGGCCATGATGAAGTAGTGCAACCTCAAGAAATGACCTCTAACGTGACTTTCCCCTGAACAATACAACCATGATGAGCGTAGATGCGTACAATGGCGGTATTTCCCGGCTATTCACATTGGAAGGCCATTCCAGCAGTCATTGAATTACTTATCCGGAATCGGTGATCCACGATAATAATTACTCTAATATAGAAATTCCTTCGTTGCGACACATGGACATTTTTGAGCTTAAACCATTCACAGGATAGTTTACTAGCTAATTAGAAAGCCAACCGTGTAAAAAACCTCTAATTTGGAAAAATTTGGGGGCGCTCTTCAAAAAAATGTGCTAATAATTGCTTTAAGTAACTGTAATGAAGTAATGATGAGGCTCATATATCACCTGTGTATACAGCGCAAAAACCATTATTTATATTCCCGGATTCATTACGCTATTACAAAAAATTTCCATGTAATAATTCTTATACATGTGGTATTTAACATTATAACGTACGTTACTTTTACCAGTGACCTATGTTTTGACCACTGGACGTTATATTGACCGAAGAGCATACAATATTAAGAACGCACGGACTACGAGTGTTGCAAAGTTTAATTGCGATTTTGAAATTAGTCATGTACTATACTACAATCTTGTTTATAATTGTTGTTACACTGCAGATTTGGTTCAGCCTCAATTCTATGTTGCGTGTGCACGACACACTTGGGCAGTCTAGCTCCATATTATTTTGAATACCCGAATTGGAAGGGGGAAAAAAGATAGTTACGATGCGTTTCAAGCCTATATCTGTTATATAGCTGCCTATATTAACAAGTGTTCCAAGGACTTTTGAACAAGATTGTAGTTTATAATGTACTATAATGTTTAGTCTTTGAATACCATTGCGTTTTGGTTTCTTCTCAAAACGCGGAAATTTAATAGAAATAAGTTTAACCTATTATAGTTCGAGTTAGGGATTTAGAAATTTTGTATTGTGCCATCACCCAATAATGTGTATGCTATACATTTCGACAGCCTCGATGAAATAAACTGCGTGTTGAACGATGTAGTGGCAGAATACAGAATTCATTCTTAGATTTAGGATATGCATCAAAGTTGCCAGGTCAAAACATCTTTTCTTTGACTTTTGTTAGCCTTTCTTTTCGAAAATAAATGGAAGTGACATTTTATTTTCAAGACTAGTCCCAATAGTACTAGTACCCATATAGTTGGTAATTAAAATTTACCATTTCCACTGCCATAACATGGTCAATGTCAATGAAATTCCCATTAAATGTGAATTGAGCAAACAATTTTCACCTAATTTTCTCTGAAAAAGATAAAGCCTTGCAATAATAGTCGCAATATCCATGTTATATAATGTAAGAAGAACACAGGCGAGGCAATTTTAGCAGTATAGAAGTACATTTTGTGGTTTAAATCTTCATGAAATGTTTTAATTTTGTGTACGCTCAGTTGTAATGGTAGTGTGCGACTCCTTATATATTTTTATTTGGCATCTACACATAGTTTTAACATTTCCGAAGGGTTCAAGCACCTTTGGCCATCCTTGGCCTTTTGGTTGGCTCCTCTGTGTCAATAAAATTATTGTATAGTTTAATTTATATGAGTGTAAATTAATTGTATCATTTGAATTAGCATGGAAAATAAAATATATGATATGAACATACATTAGGCTAGCGGGTAGATCTCGTAGCGTTTATAAAGGTGACACTTCTGGAAGTACATAATTTTTCTTAAATTCTCTAAAATTATTAAAATCAGTTCTACGCGTGTTCTCATGACTAGTATGTGATGTGCACATTTTCTTGAAAATGAATTAAATGTCATCTTTTTCCCCCTGAATATCAGTGGCCAACGGATGTACAGCACGTTCCATTGACTTTAGCAAATAATGGTGCTATTGATAAGTAAATCTGTCTGTTATGCATAGGACAATGGACTTCAGATTCTCTTGAAATGCAGAGGCATTGTTTTTGTCCATGAAGTTGAAACCTTTCAGCTCCGGATTTAGATTAAACTATAGCCTGACTTGAGCTTCTGTAAATTCAATAGCTGACCATATATTTCATTTATACAAAAAGTAAAAGATAAAAATCATGAAAAAAAGTTGCTTGGCAAGCTGTGACCTAACACCTTGGTGCAGAATCAGGACCCATAACGTAATGTAAATGCAGGACCCCTTTTCTATTTGATTAAGTTTTTTCGACACCGGTTCACCTGCATTTGACATAGGGGAATAATTTGATTTCAGCTAATAACGTGGTAAATTGACTAGAAAATGGGATTACGCGGCAAATTACGGGTTTGGTTCTGCCAAAAGATGTTAGATCAGTTTTGCAAACAACTTTACCCCCATGAGTTTTGTTCACCTTCGTTTCGTTTTCGAATAATGAAATACAAGGTCAAAGTTAATTGAACACACAGTAGAATCTAACTTTATTTCTTCGTGAAAGGACAGGTAATTTGTGTTCCACATCATGAAAAATAGTTTAAATCGGGGTGGTGGTATAATACCTGGAATCTTTTCAACTGCGTGGATAATAACAATGACTCTGCGGTTCCAGATGAAAAAAAAAGAATCTGAAGTGTTTGGTTCTCCGCGTATCGAGTGGATTTACTTATTAATAGCTTCATTATTTACTGGGGTCAATGAATCATCATGTACATCAGTTGGTCATTGTTTTATTCGTTTACTCGGAAATGATACACATTCCAGAAGTGAGAACACACATAGAACTGATTTCTATAATTACAGAAAATTATTTCGAAGAATTAATTTACTTCCCATGCAGGGGTGCGCCACTTTATTCTTTATCCAAGCATCTTCGCGTTGGCCTCATGGGCCCTACATGGTCAGTAATGTACATGTATCTATCAAGCTGAGTAATATAGGCTATAGCGCTAGGACCAAATCAAATGATTGACAAATTTAATCGAGTTTGCCCTTGATATAATACTTGTGGCGATATAGAAGACGGTCTATGCATACGGGAATTCAGATAAAAAGCATGCTAGACCGTAGCCTGGATTCAAAATCAGGTACACCAAGCAAGAGAAGCAAGACAGTAGCTGTATTCCGATACAACAAGGAAGCATGCAGATAGACAGTAGCTGTCATATCATTACACAAGCAAGCATCGAACATAGCTTGTATTCAGATACACAGCACGCATGCATAGACGTAGCTGTATTCAGTCAGCCTACAAATCAACGTTTCAATTCTAAATTTTTTTCCATATATAGCCCCTTACGTACCTAACCCATATTTGGAAATAATCCACTTTGAATGGAAATCCCCCCTTACGAGAGATTTCGAGTAGGCGCCCCTACCCGGACTTAGTAAATTTTTTGGTACTTAGTCGTTTTTTTGAACTACCATTCTTCAGCGAGACCGCTCCTCTAAAGTCCACCTTCCGATCTCAGGTGAAGACCAAGGAAGCGGTAAGCCCTCTGGACTTAGTTTTTTTTTCTGAACTCTGGACTTAGTTCTTTTTTTTCAACCAAGGTTCGCTTATTAGATCTAGGGTGATTTACCGCTATGACCATGAAGTGGTTCCCGCTACTGGAAAAAATTCTACCTGCCGTGTCCCGTCTACGTGACTTTTCACCAGAGTTGGGTTAATAATCTAGAACGATTTAACCCCTGACCAAGGCAGCGGTCCGCTCTGATTAGTTCAATTTTTGAAAAGTCTACCTGCCGTGGCCCGGCAAGGTGACTTTTCACTGCCGTAGCCGGCTAGGTGACTTTGCACCGAAGATCACTGAAAGACTAGGGCGACTTTCCGCTCACCAGAATCGGTCCGCTCTGGCCTTAGTTTTTTTTCTGAACTCTGGACAGTTTTTTTTTTCGGACTTGTTCATTTTTTTAAATGTCCGAGATGCACTACACCATCCTATAGTATACGTTCGGGTCGCGAACCACGCTCTGTCCTTAGAGCAACTTCAATAGCGATGGCCCAGTACTAAACCTGAACTTACTGTTGCAAGTTTGCTGTCAGAAACTAGGCATGATCCGCCTCTTTAAAAACATTAGATATGAAAACCTAAAACACCCATCCTAAATAAGTTTTGCGGAACCCGGTATGTAGCCAACAATTTATTATAATCTACCGGGTCATTTCTTGGGAATGAATCGGTTAAGACCACCGCACATGTTCGGCCTACAATATGACTTGGTCCCAACTCCAACCCCTGACCTCTAACCTGTCTCAACCTCTGACCTTGACCCGGGCAGTGAACCCCTGACCTTGATCCACTAACTGACCCTCACTTGACCGTACGAAGGGCTACCGCACGCCTGTTAAGGCGCGTGCTGTTTTACCGCAATGTTTGGCCTAACCACTAACATTTGACCCGGGCGCAACCCGCCTTGACCCGGCTAACGACCCTCACTGACGGTAACTAGGGGCGACCGCACGCCTGTTCAGGCGCGTGCGGTTTTACCGTAATGTTTGGGGCCTATGCATGAATCTGTCCTAACCACCTACCGTTACCCGTTCGCAACCCCTGAACCTTGACCCGGCTAACTGACCCCTCACTTGACGTAACTAAGGGGCGACCGCACGCCTTTAAGTCGCGTGCTGTTTTACCGTAATGTTGGGCCTATTGCATGATCTGTGCCACCACTACTTTTTAACCGGTCGCACCCCTGACCTTGACCCGGCTAACTGACCCCTTCACTTGACCGTAAACTAAGGGGCGGCCGCACGCCTGTTAAGGCGCGTGCAGTTTTACCCTAATGTTCGTCCTACAGGTCTATTTAGATTAACCCTGTTGCTAACTTAGATGAATTTTTGGGTTGTTTTAGTTGTTGTGACATGTATTGTATTGGAACTTTGTGGGCAAGGGAATGTGTTTCTTTCTTTTGAAAAGGTGTCAACATCTGTTTTTCACAGACAGTTTCTGATAAGATTTAGTTGGTGTTCTGGTAGTAATTTCGGCTGCACTCTGTGGTAGCAGTAATCTCAGGCGGCAAGTCTTGTTATGGTATCATTATTTTGTTTTTGGAACTGTTGGTTTAACTAACGCACCACGGCGCAGGGGACCTATATTATCCTGGAGAGGATAGGGCCCAGCCCATTCAGTTCCTGCCGGGTACAGGAGCAAATACCGGTCGGATGAATGCCTCCCATGTGTGGTTTATTGGCCAGGTTCCACAGACATGTAGGCTGGCCTTCTGTGGTAGCAGCAGGGAAGCGATGCGGGGGACTGTGAGGGGTAGCAGTAGCTAGCTGAGAGATTGAAGTTACCAGTCTGATGTTAGTTGACTTGTAGACAGCCGGCCGGTCGAATGGTTAGGGCAGATACTTAACGTAAGGTCCGGTCAAGCCAATAAAACCGATGGTGCTCTCTTAACTCGGCACAACATCTTGTGTACATTTAAGCGATCTAAATGTAAAAGTCATTGTTCAGTGGTGCACTAATCGCTCGGCAGAACACTGTATGCGTCGGCCTATAGGGCAATTTTAGAACTACAGCGGTGCACTGGTGTTTCGGCACAACGCTGCGGGCACGTTCAATGTCATTTGTTCGAGTAAGTCAGCGGACAAAGTTAGCAAGGAGGGTGCCCTATCATTCGGCACAACTTTCCCTTAGGCGTCCGTCTTTCGTCAAAATGCTTGCGCAACCTGCACGCTGTTTAGGACCGCGAGGTGGTCGCTCAATGCAAAACTGCAAAATCTGTCAAAGAGGAAGCGATTGTATACAAAAAAACATTCCACCCGACAGAGATGCACCCCTCACGTTCTGCACCCGAACTTCGTCCCGCTGTCGCCCCTTCCTGAAGCAGTCGTTCTTCCCGATGTCTGGAATCTCCGACAGGGTGCCGGATGCCCTCTTCCTCATATCAAACAGCTCATGGCCCGGCCCTATTGGGTGAGGCATGTGCCTTACTACCGTCGATCAATGGGGGAAACTGGCCTCCCTTCCGAAACCGTCATGAGCTCCTCGCCAGTTTGAGGATAAACCTCGAATTACGAGCAATTTTATCAGCATCCGGTGTACCGCCGCATTTTGGACACTCATTTAAGCAAATCCGGATTGACCCGGCTGATATCGACCAGAAGTAAAGCACCTGCTGCCACCAGTGCTGACTCTTTCTCCAGATAGGAGTTGTATGCACGTACCTGATCAGCTTTGTCAACGCCGCTCCTGTACTTGTTTGTATCAACAATTACGGCGGAGCGGCGATAATGTGCGCCTCTTTCTTAAAGCCTTTGGTGAGCCGAAAGCGCCGGCTTATCTTCTCGGGATCATTGCATCGCGGTACCCGTTTCTCGCAATTGAAACTAGTGGCACCACCTGGATGTCTTTCCACAGCGTTGAACGTTGTGCGCCCATTTTTCCGAACATAAAAAGTACCAGGCGGGGTCTTTCCCGTTTCTTTATGACATCGGCTCCGGGGTTGTTGCGGCTATCTTTTAAGAAGTCAGACGGCAGTCCCCGTGATCTCTCTTTCACGGCCCCGTTTAGATAGGTATCGCTCTCCAACAGTTCCTGGCTAATAGATAGATCCGTCCAATTGTCCCTGTAAATTTGATGGAACTTGCTGTGGTGACTCGATGTCAAGACGTCGAGCGCGATATTCCACGACTTTCACGCCGCGTGTTTGAAGGTGCATACGCAGTATAGTCCATGTATCCACTGTCCCATTCGCATAATGCGTACATTCTGCAGTCCCTGGCTGGTAGGCTTGGTCGGCATTCGATGGTTCGTCATCCAACCGTATGCCCCTTGTACGGGCACCATCCTTCATCTGAGAGATATCGGATTGTTGCAGTTATACTTCTACCTTGCCATTCGCTGAACCGTGTCCCAGCGGAACTGACTCTATCCAGCGATGCTTTCGGATGTATTGAACTTTTCTCTTTTTCCTTGTCTTCCTGAGTTTCTGCAATCCATCTCTTTGGGTCGGTAGTCGGATTCGCACAAGAGATGCTACCATACAGGACTTCAAACCGCGTTTTACCCATCGCATTGTCAATCATCGGGTTTTCGTAACCCGGATGGGTCGAAACCAATAATCTTTGGCGTTCGCCAGCGAATTAAGACCCATCACAGATGGATACCAAACACGCGCGGATTTCGGCGGCCGATGTCATCTTTCTCACCCCTTTTCTCTCACCGGATGTTTGTCCGTCGGCGATCTCCCTGGAAGAGATTAAGAGGGAAAAACGCCGCAAAATAGTCCATGGGACGCGTCTGTTGGTCAGCGTCAAAGGTCGTTCCACTCGGCAGTGTACCCCGGAAACACGTTGTCGTCGCACCGGGGTCAAATGTGGCGTCCATCCGAATCGTCCTTAGAAGGGTCTGCAATCATTCGGTCTCGCTTCGGGGTCATTTCTGCCTCGTTCTATGTACTCGGCAACCCTTCGGTCGCGGTGGGCTGGCTTCCGCGGGATCATCAGATAAAAATCCTTCTGAGCCTATAGGCTCATCAATGTCCTGGCTAAATCGGTACCACGTTGGGTCGCGTCAAGCGCAGCTTCATCACGGTTGCACATGTCATCGGCACGACATCTTGGAAAAAAATTTTTAACACGCTGATTTTGCTTCCGATTCTTGGCAGAATACCTGCCCGATGAACTTGATGCAACCGGGCCCTTTCCCCGCGGCTCCTTTAGCCTTCTTTGGCTTTGGTTTTGGCCATCATGTCGGGGGAAGAGCGCCGGCTCCGCTGAGGAAGTTGATGCGCCGGAGTCTGCTGCTCGCTTTGCTGTCCCTAACCCGGCCTCGTGCGGCCACGATCTCAGGGTGCGGTCGGCTGTCTTTCCTGCCGCTAGCTTCCCCGGTATCCACCCCGCGCGTCTTTAGGCTATTTCCAGCCTTTTTCAGCTTCTTTTTACAAAACCACCGAGTAATCGTTCCTCGGTTGAGGACTCTGAAGTGCTTGACGTCGTGTCCATTGCTAGACGCTGGCGATCGCTCCTTTTATACCTTTTTATTTCCGCCACGAATCATCACGTGCCACGTGCCACGTACCACGAGACGGTATCACGTGACAAAGGTATGCGAAGAAAAAGAACAAAATTAATTTACCCTTGAGTGGGACTCTGGAAATCCGGAATCCTAGCGGTTGTTTTGGTGTAGCGCAGCGTCTGGTCTTCGGTCCATCGTCCTATCCACTGAGGCCACTGATACTTACCGGGAAAACCGATTGCTTTTTATAATTAATACTTGAATCAAAGTACCGGAAGTACCGGTCACATTATGGAAACGGTTCTTTTCAACCGTCCAAAATTTCTCCGAAAGTGAACTGGAAACGGTCTTTCACCACCACAATTTCTCCCAAAGTGACTACTGCGTGAAATTCAGATGCGGCCTGCCTTCCAGTAAAATGCAGCTGGTGCCGGCCTTTCACCAAAATCCACTTTTACGATTGCAAAATCTAGATTTTGAAAAATGGAAAAGGGCCTCTTTCCAAAATTGACTAAGTCCACTTTTGAAAAACGACTAGTCCAGAGCGGACTACTGCCTGGTCTTTAGCGGGAAGTGGCCTGATCCAACAGCCATAGTTCGGGTGAAAAAAAAACTAAGTCCCAGAGCGGTCGGCTTTCCGTGAATCTTTAGCCGGAACTCGCGGCTACAGGCGTGTAACTGGTCGCCCGGACTTTTGAAAAAATAACTAAGTCCAGAGCGGAACCACTTCCTCGGTTTTTAACGGAAATTTTGCCCTAGATCCAACAGCAGTTTAAAGGGGAAAAAAAACTAAGTCCAGAGCGGTAAGGAGAAAAAAAAACTAAGTCCAGAGCGGTAGGCTTCCAAGCCAGCCTGAAATCGCGGCTCCATGCGTGTAACTGGTCCGCCGCGGACTTGTCAATTTTTCAAATCACACTGCCGTTGCTTCGACTATGTATAGTATACGTTCTGTCCCCGAACCACGCCCCAGCCTCTTCAGGCCGGCTTTTTGGGCCTCTGCTCATGCTACATTTTTTGTACACACTCAATTAACGATCTACCGAAAGCGTCCCTAGATCAAAATCGCAGAATTTCGCATACGGCACCCGTCCATTTTTTAGCTCTCTCCACGGAGGCCGCTCTCGGTACACTCCACTACTAGTGGGAAACGCCCTCTTCCGGCTAGAAAAAGTTTGGCGCAACACTCTACCGCTCAAGACCAAAACCACGTACCGCGGCCTACACGGATATACTCCCGTCCATAGTATACGTTCTGGTCCCCGAATTGGCTCCAATTGGCACTTTCATTTCTACCTCGTCACACCTGAACCACATCCGACCATGGTGGTCGCGATCAGAAACCAGGCAGGCCCTGCACTCTTTCATACAAGATGTTTTTTCCCTTCAACCTATTTTAAGTTGGTTTGGCGGTCGAAACCGGATGTGCCAACATTTTTGTTAGTAGCTCCGGTGATTCCGGGCGACATAAGTGGGTGCGATCACCGCACGATCCAAACTTAGCCGTGCCCACGGCATGAAAGTCATCTAGCCAGGGCCACGTCGGGTAGACTTTTCCAAATGAAACTACGTCCCAGAGCGGACCGCTTCCGGGCCACGGCAGTGGAAAGTCAACTAGCCGGGCCACGCAGTGAAGTCCCTAGCCGGGCCACGGCAGTAGACTTTTAAAAATGAACTACGTCCAGAGCGGACGCTTTCCTTGTCCAGCGGAAAGTCGCCCTAGATCTTTTAGTGACTTTCAGTTAAATTCACCTAGCTGGGCCACAGTCGGAAAATCACTACTTATTGGCCGGAGACAACCTTATTAGTCCGCAGAAAATGTTGGCCCCGTTGGGTTTCCAAGAAACCTATTTAGATAAGGTGTGGAAGGTTCATATCTAATGTTTGTAGAGAGTGCGTATCAGATATTTCTGACAGCAAACTCGCAACAGTAAGTTCAGGTAAGTACTGGGCCCATCGCTATGAAGTGCCTCCAAGATAGAGTATGGTTCGTGAAAACCCAGAACGTATACTATATGAGGGTAGTGCATCTCGGAACATTTCAAAATACTAAGTCCCGAAAAAAACAAGTCCAAGTTCAGAAAAAAACTAAGTCCAAGCGGACCGCTGCCATTGTCAGCGGAAAGTCTCCCTAGATCTGTTAGTGATGTTTCAGTGACCAGGCACCTAGCCGGGCACGGGCAGGTAGACTTTTCAAAATAACTAAGTCCATAGCGGACCGCTTCCTGGTCACGGAAAGTCCCCCTAGATCCTTTTAGTGACCTTTCAGTAAAAGGCCCTTCCGGCCACGGCAGTGAAAATTCACTTAGCCGGGCCACGGTCAGGTAGACTTTTCAAAAATGAACTAAGTCCCCAGAGCGGTCCGCTTACCATGGTCAGCTGAAAGCGCCCTAGATCTTTTAGGTGATCTTCGTGACAAGGCCCTAGCCGTGGCCCGGCATGTAGACTTTTCAAAAATGAACTAAGTCAGAGCGAACCGCTTCCATGTTCAGCGGAAAGTCGCCTCGATGATAAAAGAAGAAATCTTTTAGTGATCTTTCAGTGACATGCACCTACCGGGCCACGGCAGTGAAAAGTCACTTAGCCGGGCCACGGCAGCGAGATTTTTGCAGTGCCGGCCGACTTCATTGGTCAGCTAAAAAATCACTCTAGATCTACTAGCACGTTGGTGAAAAAAACTAGTCCAGAGTTCAGAAAAAAACGAGTCCAGAGCGGACCTCTTCCTCGTTCCACGAAAGTCTCCCCTAGATCTTGGGTGCAAACGTCACTAGCCGGCCACGGTATGAGACTTTTCAAAAAGAACTAAGTCCATAAGCGTAACCACTTCTAGTATTTACCTGACAGTGGCCGCTAGACTTAAGAATTGTGGTGTGGCTGAAAGGCTTTCGGCCTGTTACGGCTGGGTTGGATGGCCTCGATGAAATCGACTGAAATGGAGAATTTTGCCAAACATTTGAAAAGTGGGTAAAAGTGGGTGTTATTGATTTAAGGATATATATAGACGTCCATTGATTTTTCTTTGTTAAATTATTATAAGGAGTGACCAAAATTCCGTACATTGCAAAGTCATCCCTACATCTGTAGCATAGCATGTTCCTCACTTATCTTGGGCTCATTTTATCATTGACTTCATTCAGAACATTCTAACCCATAGGTATCGCCCCAAAACCAAAGTGTTTTGTCATGTATAAATTCTTTAATCTATTGTACATGAACTTTTTTGTATTGAATATGTAAATGTTTATACTAATCCAACCTGAATAGATTGCAGTACGTCTGAGACCGGTAAACGATTCCTTTGGTTTGCTGTTAAAGTGGAGGATTAGCCCACGAAAATATTTAGTTGTTGACGATCGAATTTCTATTGTATTGATTGAGGTGGAAGCACAACCTTTCAAGAACGAATGTATCGTCGACACACCCCAAAAACCGTTTAATGACATGACAGATACCAAAAAAAAAAAAAAAATTTCTTACTATAAAAACATTATTCACAAGGAAAATTAACCTAGGTAAAACCCTCATTGTTATTACAAAATTGATCCACATGGTGATTTTTTTCTTGTAATTGTTTCAATATTATGCAGTGATTGGCTGGGGATTGTGGCAGGGTGAAATTAGTTCGTCTCTAAATTTTTGATGTAACGTCAGACCAAGGGGGTGAAACGCATTCAAAACCAGTCGGCCGTGCTGGGCGCTGCTTTTGAAGATTGTCACGGAATAATTATCGTGTGTGCCTGTGTATCACACTAATGTCGATTCGATACAACAATCCGTCAAATATCATTGTTTGATGTTGGGTGCGTATTGGGTGGCTTTAAAATGTGGTCCTACCCATGGCCACACAACGAAAGAAAATGACACGTCAGTCGTTGTGATTTAAATAAACCGCCTCAATGAATACATCTTTTTCACCTAAGGCGCTTTGCTTATGAAGAACAAGAGTATCTGAGCACAATGAGCCAGGTACACTATTTTACCCCTGGGCCACCTCTAACACATACATTAATTTGCATCACTACCGATTAGTGTATCATATGCAAAGCGGCACCCACGTATGTGGGAGGAGCGGAGGCAGCCATTGCGTTCAATTGTTGGTACTCGACTGTTTTCTATTGTGGTCGGCAAAACATGAGACGGTGAATTTCTAAGATTACGTAAAAAGTTTTGCCTCTCTATCTAGATAGAACCTCTTTGGTTCAACTGTAAGTCATAGACCAAGTAATCAATTGCATAATACATTCTGACGTCAAACTTTAAAGAACAAAATACAATGCGTATCATGATTCATTGACTTTAGCAAAAAGGGGGTTATGATAAGTAATCTGTTCGTTTGCAAGAACGAAACACTTCGATTCCCTTTTCACTGGCACCTGCCAAAGTCCATTTGGTTTATCTCCATGCGCTGACAAGATTTTCAGATGTTATATCATTGTTGATCATTTATCGAAAGGGAAACGAGGGTGAACAAACTCATAAAGTAAACTGTTGGACTTCGTACAGATAAACTCGTAACGTGCTGGTAACCACATTTCATCAAATTTTACTACGTTAGGGCAGAAAAGAGGTCCTACATTGAACTCTCGTCTATCGAAGTGGAGATTACCATCTTGAGGTTTTTCCCCTGAGGCTTACTAAACCCCCCACTTTTCATACCAAATTATTTAATGTAATGGTCATTACCTTTTCCGTCCTTTTTTTAATCGAAAACCACATCCACTGGGGTATAATAAGATACAGATGATACTACAGTGAGAGATAAAGGGAGGAGCGGCATCACTCTCTTGTTGCGAGAGAGGAGGTATCAACATGCCTAACACAGGAATATCCCAGCCACTTGATTTTGGTATCTAAGATAGCTTGATCGTCCATCTTTCGCATTGATACCAAAATGAGTACGCAACCTGTTTTAGTCATTATGTCCCAGTGACGTCATAAGTTCGCATGTTTAACAAAACTGTCACTTTCCATAGACATACAGGTGTAGAATAAGGAACAATTCAATTTTCGCCAAAAATCTTAGGAATATCGATTTTGATGCAGTTTTTCATACTACTTGATGGAAATGACTAGGTTTATACAATGCCAGCGTTTATGCTATAATGTTTTTGAGTCGCTAAAATTGTGAAAATTCAACTTCCACGCTAGATTCGGGTGGTGATATTAACACCTGCACAGCTTTTCAACGTCGTGGGAAATACCATGGCTCTGCATTTCCAGATAAATCTGTAGTCCGTTGTCACATGCATAACGGACGCATTTACTTATCAATATCCTATAATTTGCTGGAATCAATAGAATGTGTGGTACAACCAAGTGTGAAGTCCCATTCAAAACCATCGTCCGTGATGGGTCGCTGACATTTTGAATAGTGCACGGAATAATTATAGTTTGGGTGCTTGTATACACACATAATTCAATTCGATACAAACAATCCGCCAAATATCAGTTGTTGTAGGTTGGGTGCTAATTTGTTGTTAAATTTGTCCTACCCATGGCCACACAACCGATGAAATGACACGTCAGTGGTCTTGATTTAAATAACCGCCTCAATGAATACATCTTTTCACCAAGCGCGCATTGCCTTAGATGAGAAAAAGAGTATCTGAGCACAATGAGCCAGGCGCACTATTATTCAACCTGGCCACCTCTAACACTTACATCAATTTGTATCACAACAGATTAGTGTATATGCAATAAGCGGCACCCACAGTATGTGGGAAGAGCGGAGGCAGCCATTGCTTTCTATTGTTTGGTACCGGCTGTTTTTTCTTTGTTGTCGGCAAAACATGCGAGACATGAATTTCCTTAAGATTACGTAACGTTTTGCCTCTCTATTATAGAGAACCTCTTTGGGTACAACCGTTGGTCATTGATATTCAGGGAAAAGGAGATGACATCTAATTAAATTCAAGAAAATATAAACATACTAGCGGGAGAACATGCGTAGAACAGATTCCTGTAATTTTAGAGATTTAATTTAGGAAAAATTCCAGCCCTTCCCAGTGTACGGCCAACTTTGTAAGCGCTATAAGATCTTTCCGCTAGCCGACTTATTGCTTAACTTTATGTAATTTAAGAAAACTTAATGTCATGACCTATAATATCAGTAATCTGGTTATTATTGTGAAAAAGGCCGATTATTTTATTACTCAACACGACTCGTGGAAGCGATTAACACTTGGAATTTTTCAACTACGTTGCAATATAACATGGTCTCACATGTCAGGCCCATCGTGAATATCTTAGTCCATTGTTTGCTAATGTCGTATGTTCCATAGTCCCTTTGGAACAAAGATTGAGATGAAAAGATGACAAAAGTCCTTGAAAAGGACAATTTGTTTCGAAAATTTTGTGTACAATCAAAATCCGTACTTATTCTTTAACTCTATTCTATTAAATTGGCGTTTCTCTTTGACAAATCGGGATGGTTTTGCTACTCAATTATGTTTATTTCTTTTCACGCATATGAAGATTTAATTTTGGTTCAAAAATATTGCATTTTGAGATAATTTGTCCATATTTGGGTTTAATCAACCCCGTATCAGGATTCGTTCACGTTTTCGCAATTTATTCCAATTATTATGTGCATTCAACTTTTTCTTATAGTCGGATTTTTTTATTCCTGTCCAGTTCATTAAAAAGTTTTTGGGTCGTGTCGACGATTCCATTCGTCTGAGAGTTGTATACTTCACCCACCAATCAATAGAAATTCGATGTGACGAATCCACAACAGCTAATGCATAATTAACAAATTCCCTTTTTTCACGAACAGGGAAATGAACTGAAGTAATACCAACCCAACTTGAACAAACTCTGAAACCTTCAACATAAGAAATGATAGGAATAATTATTACCCCCCAAAGTTCTTCTATCACGTCACTATGAAAATCTGATACGTACATTTTATTCGCCCTGTTCCAAAATAATACATGACACTTGGTCCAAATAACTTTTCTAATAACTATAGAGTTTTGGCACTCATAACAAACTACC
>JAMKCH010013137.1:0-31050 GCA_023653785.1 Ophioderma brevispina
AGATCTTCGGCATCTTCGGAGAAAGTTGCACTAAGTATATTTGACATCATTAGGCAAGTATTTTCCCCTCGCCATAAGACCTGTATGACACCAGCGTGGCCCCTCGCATAACCACAGCACTCTTTACAGCACAAATCACTGAAAAACTCGGATAAATTGATAAGTCAGTTTGCACGGCGCCAACGGCCAATTAATAAATTGGGAGTCTTTAAAAAATTTCAAGTTCAAACTCAAAATTTGATGATTTTGAAAAATCGAGTCAATTCCCAAAATTTCAAGTCACAGACCCAAAAATTGCAACGCATTATTGAAATTCAAGTTTCCAAACTACAAAATTTGATAATTTTGAGATTTCGGTCGAGAATCAACATTTGAGAACCTGGAGGTTTCGAGTAGCAGTCACACCGTTTTGAAATTATTAAAGCTGTCCAAGAGAATTGTGCTTATGGAGGGGCGGCCTGGGGGGATGTGATATGGGGTTGTTGTGAGATTGTAACAGATTCATTGGTACTTCCATGATATAATTCATGCACAGCATGAAGTAAGGTGGAACAAACTGCCATTTAGAAGGCTAAAAATTATTTTTTTTTTGACTTATAACTATGAGAGGAGTTAAATTCACCTTTCATTGCTGTTAGTTTGAAAAAAATACAAGTTAGGGTTCAAAGCGTTCCACAAGATCAACGTTGGTTAATCGTAATGCAATTAGAGTATTGATTGAAACGCCACTGCAAAACAACAAATACAAAAGATAATGATTCTATAGGGATTTTATTTTTTTCAACAGGCAATATGTAATAATGGCAATTAAAAATGGACTCTTAAAAAATCTAGCAGTTTTCTGAAGACCTACGTTTATTTATGATCCTTAAAAAGTTGTAGTGTACCTAATTTATAAATTAATTTAAAATAGCATTTTCTAGACTTTAACCCTCCGTTACAAGCCTTCTTTGTAACACGGTTTCCACAGGGGGGTGGTTACCACCCCCTCCAGAATTTGTATTAAAGCACCCGATGCGTATGATTTTGATTACCAATGGATAGCTATGGTCCTCATCTTTCCATTGATACCAATAGTTACCACATAATCAGTATGGCGTCACAATGGACGTCATCAACGTCCCAAGCGAGGTCGCAAATTGGCATTTCCACCGAAAAAGGCGAAAATCCAATTTTGCGTTAAAAATCGCCGGAATATCGGATTTTCCATGCGGTTTTCAGCTCTAAATGATGGCATTTGGCTAGTTTACATAAAAATAGAGTTTTAGAGCCCATACAGTGTGCATATTAATGGTATTTTAAAAAATGCACCTTAAAAAAAATATCCTGGTTGAAAACCACACCCAACCCCCACCTTCGACTTTGAATGCATACCCTAACCCGGTTAAGGTGATCCTTCCAATTCTTTTTTCGCAAATGACCGGAAAGGATGAGAGAGAACGATTACCTAGAAGGTTTTTACGAAAGTATTTAGCATTTTTAGCGCCCCGGAGCGAAGTTCACTCGGGAGGGCTCGGGTGGTACAAGAGTTAATGTTATAGTAAATTCAACCCATAGTGTCACCGAAGGAAAAGTTTTGGACAGCGTCGATTATTAGTTGGGAGAGGAGGAAGGAATGTGTGGCCCGAATTACCTGTTTCCATGAATGAACTAAGACGGGTTATGAATCATACGGTAGTAAGAATGTTTTGAGAGTTAATTGTAGCTATCATGATTACATTGACTTGAATGCGTTCATTAAGCATAGAATTGATTTTATATTTGCTATCGGATTGACACGGTCCAATAGATTTAGCGCAGAATTTAATTTCCACCAACAATACATCCTATCATTCATGTCAATCAATACCTTCGGACAAGTACTAGAGGTGACCACGATGGGTTGAATTACTATAACTTGCTTAAAAAACATAGATTGACCATGTAGTACTTAAGTTGCTCTATGACACAAACCTAAAAAAAATTAATAGATTTTAGCAAAGTTGATAAATAAGCTATTCGCATATAATTAGGCAAACTTTTCCCAAAAAGCTTCACAATTACCGTCATTTACAAATGTCTGCATTTTTGATGTCAATAAATCAGTGTTTGTTTTAGGTTTGGGCCATGGCGTAGTGCAAGAGTTTAATTTGGAAGTTATAACCCCGTCTAGGGTATTAGTCCAAGAGGCATCAGATCATATAGGCTAAAACCCTGGAAATAGCTCATAACAAGCTGAAGTTTTCAGGATAGGTCCAGTAATAGGAGTAGAATAAATACTAAATCCCCCCGAAAAATCTCCTGGAGCGCTCTCCAAAAGTCACAGATGGCGGTCAAAATGGCCGCCATTTTCCAATTTTGTCGATCTTTGCCACCAGACAGTTGGAAATAACAAAATAAGTGTCAAACATATGTTTTAAGGCCACAAGGAATGCAATGAAGTCCATTTTTTGCAAGTTCCAACCTTACAAGTACCCAAAATCAAGGATGGCGTCCAAAAGTGCCGCCATTTTTAATTGTATCATAAAGTCCATATGCACATTAGAAATACAAACTAGTGTCTAAACGTATGTTTAGGAATAAAGCAATCTAATTAAAAGCAGTTTCTAGAGTGCCCAAAACTAATAGCTAACCCAAAAAGACCACCATTTGTTATTAAAAAGCATTTTCTAGAGTGCCCACAACTAATAGCTAACCAAAAAGGACCACATTTGTTATATTTTATCCTAACGTTTACAACCAATCATATTAAAAACATACAACATAAGGGTCTAAATAGATATGATTTAAGGTACAGGGAATCTTAAAGAAAATATTTAGAAACGGCCAAACTCCTAAGGGTTCATGCTATTTATCTGGTGGCAGCCTGACCAGGGGATCCCTCAGCTTCAGCCAGATTGTCCCAGCTGCAACTTTGGCAGCCATTGCACATCGCGCAGTGACAAATATACGTTATTATGAATGATAATAATAAAATTAAAAAACTGAAAAAAATACATTTAATAAATTAATAAATACAGTAGAGATTGAAATATGACAACACATGCCCGGCATTTTAACACCGTAATAAGTGAAAAAAAACAACTGCCGAATAAGGGGTGTTTTGGTAGGACCACTTTCCAAAAATTGTCCTATCTGTATCTATGTGGTTATGATATTGGGGAAAAGGAAATGAGGTGACGTTTTATTTCATTTTCAAGAGGGGACTGAGCAGCTTTTATTAGGCAAGGAGATTTAGTAGATTTTAGTATTTTAATTAATTTCACACTGGGATTTGTCTTCCCCCTTGACATGGTATGAAAAATACCGCGTAGATAGGCATGCCCCAACATCTAAAAGTAATGTCCATCTAGGCTTATGTCAACCTCATGTATGTCTTGCATTGACAACATATGCCGATAATAAAGGAATAGGCCAAGGGGGGGTGAACCGCATTCAAAACCAGTCGTCCGTGTGCTGGGCGCGAAGATTTCAATATTGACGGAAATAATTATCAGTTTGGGTTGTTGTATACACACTAATGTCAATCGATACAAAACAATCCGCCAAAAATATCAGTTGTTGGATGTGGGTGCTATTGGTGGTTAGATTTGTCTTAACCTATGGCACCACAACGAATGAAATGACAACCGTCAGTCGTGTGATTAAATAAACCGCCTCAATGAATACATTCTTTTCACCGAAGCGCGCATTTGCATTATGAGAAAAAAGAGTTATGAGCACAATGATCCAGGTACAAGATATTAATTACACCCCCCAGGAACTCTAACCACATACAGTAATTTGTATCATATAAAGATTAGTGTATAGGCAACGGGCACCCACAGTATGGAAGAGCTGGAGGCAGCCTTGCTTTCTATTGTTGGTACTCTATGTTTTCTTGTGGTCGGCAAAAACATGCGAGACGGTGAATTTCTAAAGATTAGTAAGTTTTGACTCTCTATCTATAGAGACCTCTTTGGAAGAGGCATTCAGCTGTGCCCTCTTATCCTGTTTTATCCTTGGCTCACATCGTACTTGAGCCGCCATCTTGGCATCTTGGGCGTATACCTTTTAGGTGCATAGACAAAGATCACTTAGAGAACTTTTAAAGTGCCATTAGGCTCTTTAAACGAGAATACCGAATGGCCACTCACATAGCTGAAGGGTGTGTCAAACAGTTAACCCTTAAGCCCAGCGTCCATCTCAAATCTTTAAAGGTGCTTGGTCTCATCATCTTTGGGACCCCCCCTGATTTACCCGGAGTTAGTATCGATTTTGATATATCCAGAAAAGACTGTATTTTTCTCATGTCTCCTGTAATTTCAGCTTTCAAATCCATTTCTTCTCAATTTTACAGATAACAAAACTACCGTTTTAATGGTTAACCATCAATATATCACAGTAGTGAATGTGAACAAAACTGTCAGCTCTATATTAAGTAGAGAACACGATACACAAAAATCGAACAAGCACCTCAACTCCTCATCTCCATAAAACCGGCAGAAGCCGATACAGACACGTTAATTGTAATCAACAACTCTAGCGATAGCAGAGTCAGACGAGTTGTCAGTTATTGTCATCGTCTCGGCACTAACTTGTCATTTGTGGTATCGGCGACTATATTATCTATACAGATATGACTATTGTCCCACCAATCTTAACAAACTTCACCATTCATTAAATTCAGCTTGCCATCGGAGAAACTAAAGAAATCATTTAGTTTCTACATACTGTGACGGTTTGGGATACGTAGTCGTCAGGCTTCGATAGATTCTACTGCTTTGTATGATACAGTCTGGCTCGAGGTCTCTACCTCAAGCTACACAAAGCCTTCCCTTGACGTCAGGCTTGTCAAGTTCATAATGCTGCTCATCCAAGACAGATCTTTCGTCCTGGAGACATCAATGGGCAATGCAGTAGAAAGCGCAAACATCGGAATGGTGTCCCACAAGGTTCCTGTCTGGCTCCAGTCTTTTCAACATTTACATCTCAAGAAATGACAAAGAGAGATTGTTCACAGTATCTACGCAGAATACCGGCACTTGGAATGGCCGCTGATTCTTCTGAGGCTTTCGAAATGGTGTTGGGTCAGAAAGACCTATCACTGTAAGCCAATTCATCCCCGATGACACTTGAAACTCACAGATCAAGACTCGTCATCTCTGTTCTCGCCTTCCCAAATCACTGCGCAAAAAGAGAACTTTACATCACTCCAGATGGAGATAAACTGTCACACGACCCAACAACAAAGTACCTTGTTGTCATACTGGACAGCAGCCTTACTTCCCATCAACACACCAAGGCATCGCTGCCAAGAACCAGTCCTCGTGGCAAGCTCCTCACCAGGCTCCAGGAACTCGATAGGGTGCTCTTTCGATACTTTAACATGCATACGTCAACTGTTGTTTTGGCATACTCAACTGCTGGAATACGCTGCACCAGTATAGAGTCACAGTAGTAACACTCACATAAGACTTATGTCGTTTTGAATGATGCAATGAGACTTGTTTAGTGCCCTTTGGCGAGGCTGAGAATATCTTGACATTCTGTCGCATAGCTCCTCTAAACTTTAGAAGGAACTTTCAGACAATCAGCTCCAAAAAGTGTGACGAACCTGGTCACCTACTCATCCCCCCACTTCACTTTGCTACCCAATCAAATGGAACTGCAGTCGCAGTATCCCTATTGGTCATCATCTGGCTCAATGACATATGGTCTGAGCCATGGTCATCCTCTACCTTGAACCTAAAGCATTTTGTGGACAGCCCATCTTCAACCCAAGGACTGCGACGTTGATAGATAAGCATGGGTCAAGCTCAACTAACCACACTGGCACTTGCCATACAAAGCACTTCCTTCAAACTGCGATTGTGGGAGCCACAAACCATTAGCCACATCAGAGATGACTGAGGGTCTACAGTTTCCATTTGGAAAAAAATTTTTTTCCCCAAACTGTCGATGAACTCTTAGCTGGTTCAAGACGGACCTTTCATTGAAATTTTGGACTTAAACGAAGAACGAGCTATATATTTACAACATATTTAAAACAAATCAGAAGTATAATGGTTAAATGTACTATTGGAGTGATATAGGATCCTAAGACTTACTGGATAGCTTAATTAACAATAGATACATGCATGACATTCCTAAACTTATGGGGCAGCTTCCTAAATCACTTGATTACACAATCAGTCACAGTTTTCCCACACTTATCTCACGTTTAAGAATGGTGGTAGCACTCTGCCTCAAACTAAGAGGGTATGGCGACATGTGCAAAATTACAAACAGACTCGCATTCACACCAGACCCTTGGCTCAACCTGATGATTATATCAGTTGCAAGAAACATCTTGGATTCTTTTGATACACCTGAAACACCTCAATGTACATATGCTGTGGTCAAACTTCCATCACTGCACCGACCTTATTAGATTGTCAATGATAATGAGATTGTGCCAATTATAAATGGACATTAGTGTTGAAAATGCTGCACCAGATGATGGTGAAAACTATGTACTACCGGAAAACTCTTCTATTTTTTTTTTGCATCATTCGATACTATAATAAATTGAATAAGTTTTAAGCCATCTGGTTGTGGCTACTTATGGTTTTGGACACCCTAAATATGCTTCTATTATGATTTCTCTGTGCTTAAAACATATGTTTTAGACCCTTAATTTGTGCTTCTAACTTCCCGACTTATCAAGTGTATGACAATCAGAAAATGGTGGCCATTTTGGTCCGCCTTTTTCTTAGTGTAGGATAGTTTTTGAGTTTTTAAGTCCTAAAAATAATGACTTTCTTAGATCCTCTGTGCCTTAAACCACATAATAAAAACACTTGTTTGTATTTTCCAGCTTGTCTGGTTGAGAAGTTTTTTCGGATAAAAATAGAAAATGGCAGCCATTGTGGACGCCATCTTGGATTTGGAGAGAGCTCCAGGGGGATTTTTTGGGGACCTTTTATATGGTTATTCTACTCATATTCCTGGACATATCCTGAAAATTCAGCTTGTTATCAGCTTATTCCCAGGTTATAAATAATGCTCTTGGCCTATATATGGTTCTTGAGATATTGTGTTTTCCAAATACATATTTATGCCAATTAGCATATTTGGCATTTGGTTGCTATGGCAATGGTATCAAACTGATGCCAAATTTTAAGTAAGTCTGTTCCATACTTTCGATAGTTGATACTGAATTTGGCCTCAAGTATTTTAGTTAACAAGATCTAGATGCAAGATGTGTTTCCACCTTAACCGCCAAATGCACGCATGAATGTTCAACGATATAAGGCCAAGAAAAAAAGTTTGTCTCAGAAGATCGCTTGCATTATGTTTAAAATTGGTTTTGACCGCATAATTTTTTTAGGGTTTTCTCACCTTTTTATTTTGTTTGTAAAAAAATTCAGAAAAAATGAAAATTGAAAAAGTGGGCCAATATGCAATTTAAAAAAAGAAAGAAAACCGCATTTCGCAGTAGCATTTTTCACATTTCTCGGCGCAAACTGTTTTTTTTGGCTAAGGTATAATAATATTACTAGGCGATTACTCGGGTTTCGCAGTTCCATTGCCTTGAATGACCCTTGAATGTTCTTGTCGTGACCTTTAAGATTTTGGCACAACCCCACCCTCCAAGTTTCATTTTCCCAACACCAAAGTTTTACCCCATTTGACCTCCTTTGACCTTGAATGACCTTGTCATACCTTTAATCCACTACCCAATACAAACTCTGTCTTTTTTTTCCCCCCCCGGGAACGGTCAAGGGGCACCCACCCACCAATTTTTCAGGAACGTGCGACCCTCGGTCTCCAATAAAATGACGCGGTCAGACGACACACATACCACCGTTATTAATATATTTTATTAGATATATATAGATTCTTTTTAAAGAAATATGTTAAATAATCAATGGAATGGATCGGATTATATAATGACTGTTTGGAAGCCAACTACCCCAAATATAATAATAAAAATGCTAATAAAGCACAAATCGTAATAGAATAATTTGACAGTGTGCAGGCATTACCATGATCACAGAGTCAAATTGCATCATGTCAGTCGCCACATCCCGTTTTCATGATACATTGTATTTATAAATTATATTTTTTTATTACTTACTTATACCTCACACTGGCCAAAAGTATTGCAAACATTCAGAAACAAAGTCTAATCACCATTGATTTTCAATTATACCATGGATTCTTGACTACTCATACGTAATTAAATTCCAAGTGTGGTTTTTTCATACAGATAGTATTCCCCAAATCCAAGAAGTAAACACGTTCACGATACTTGGTGGGGGTCGGATTGCACTCCAAAAGGAAACATACACGACACAAAGATATGGTTTAAAACAGCCACTTAGTGGGGATTGTACGGATTCATTAGGGTTTACTTATAATTTCTATGGGGAGAAAATCATGGTGGCTGTGTGGTCGGAAACGAAATAAGTCATGAAGTAGAGGACAGTGGTCTTCAAACTATTCGAGAATCCGAGACACCGAAATGCAATTCTAATTATAACTCACGTGGTTTACGTAAATCATGTGTAATTACGCTTCACATACATGACAAACACCACAATGTCAACGGTGCCTTTAAAAGTTGTTTCAATGGTTTATCAACGTGACCTCTTCCTTGCCATTAATTTTCCCGAGTCCAATGGTGGTGAACGTGGGGCCTTCAAATCTTTTATTGACATTACCTCATTGTCCGGTCCATACAACCACACCAATTTTTCGCCTAAAACATTTAGAGTAGACCCTGCCAAACTCGTAAAGTTCATTTAGCGACTATTTGGCAGTCTTTTTGTACGTTCCTCTGGAGTATTCCTTCTGGATTACAATCGGCAAGTTTCATTAACCAGCTTCTTTAACCGCCAGATAAGGGATAAGAAAATCAATTAAAATGTTATCGCACGACTTGATTCTGGGAAACATCATCAAAAAACCACTTTGACTAAATTACGTCCTGGGTAGTCAAGAAATCATGATGCAATTTTAAATCAATTTGTGATATAAAGTGCTTTTCGGCTGTTGCAATACTTTTGGCCCAGTGTGTGTATATTGTTGAATGTCGATGATCGTCCGGTACTCATTTTGGGCTTCTTCTTGCTTTTGTACTATATGAAATTAGTTGTTGGCCATACTCTGTAAAGACATATTTTGTATAATTACTGAGAACTGTGTACTCCTGCTCACACACCACCACCGGACGTACACAAATGATCAAACGAATGGTTTGTAGAAGAAATACTGAAAACCTGGTTACGTAAATTACATTTTCTAACTTTGGCCTTTGATCTGATACTTAGTGATATATTTTGGTATATTTATCTCAACTAACCATGTTTTTAGAGTTGACTACTACCTTTTTCAGCTGGGTCCAGTATCAGCACCTATTTTTCTTGTATATATGTATGGTTGTATGTATATATCAAAACTTCAAATTTTAAATATTTTTAATTACATTGCAAAATATCAAACAAATTAAAAAAAGTAAAAAAAAACTCTCTATAAAATTTTGTATTTATAAATAATATAATAAAGTATGACGCACCAAAAAATTGAATAATCAACTAAAAGGCGGATGCGAAGTACTGGCTATCATTCTAGTTGGGTTGCTAAGAAGTCCAACTCAGACTGCACTTAAAAATTCTGTGCATTAAACACGCTTCGTGTTTCGTAGAAAAACTCAATTTAACCCAAACATATCAATACGAATGTGTTGCACTGCGTAACGAAAAATATGAGTAATAGGGTTCGCTTCTGATAGCAATATCCCAGTTTGAATGTTCAATGCTATTTCTATTATCTTAATAAAGCAAACAAATTTATCACAGGGAAATAAATGGATTACATGCAGTACTCAATAATTAAAAAATCGCGAGCAAGTACGAAATGGGTTTTGTATATTGACGTGTTTCGTAGATTGCGAATATTAAGCTTTTTGGCAGAATTTCAGGGTTTAATGCATTCCCACCCCCCCCCCCAATATGGCTGGAAGATGTAGCATTCTGCCTAAAAGGGACTATGAGAAAACCGCCTTAGCACGTGCTTACAAAAAGGGTTTGGTGGAATGAAATATTAATCCTGGGAGCTGGCAAAACATTGTAACAAATCCGGAATATGAAGGTTTTTAAATATTTACCAACGTTAATTTCTGGTTGTATCATTTTTACTTGATCCTCGCGTGCATTGAATTGAGTTTCGGTTCGTCATAGATTCTGCTAGATCTATGCATATAAGGCCCTCCAATTCTATAATTAGTTTTTAAAATTGCTGTTCCTGGCCTGTATAGTACAGTGGAACTGTATTCTGGTGAAAATCCATATACAATCTTGCAACAAGGTTTTTCTAAATCCAAAATTTTATGACGGATTCCAAAAACTTGGGTGTATTTTTTAAATGTGTTTTGGAAGTATTCTAGGGCGCAAGGTTTATACAGGGGTCAAAGTATAAAAAGTGCCAAAAATGCGTTTTTTAAAGTATACCATCATGTTCAGTACTTTCAATGGATTACAGAAAGGATAGTTTGCCCTACCTGGGGGTTATAGTAAAAGAGTAACAAGGCAATGGGGTTCAAGACATCAACCTGGGGGTAAACTTCAGATTCAACGGTCTGTTTTAAAAATGGTGCAAATTGTTAGCCTCCTAACCTATATAGAAGCCGAAAATATACAGGTCGCGATGCCATTGACGTTTTGATGGTAATTAAAGCAAAATTAGCACATTTTTTTGAAGGGCGACCGCCAATTTTTCAAAAATTTTGAGATTTTTACACGGTTTGATTGGTAACTGGCTAGTAAACTTACCTGTGAATGGTAAGCTCGAAAATGTCTATGTGTCACAAACGAAGAGAAGATAATTGTACTAGAATAATTAATTATCGGGGACCCCGATAATAATTCAACGGCTGCTGGAAACGGCCTTACAATGTGATATAGCCGGGAAATAGCGCCATGTACGTGTATACGCTCATCCATCAGTTATTTTAATAGTTCGGCCAACAAAGTTAGAGATTATTTTCTCGAGGTGGCACATTTTCAGATAAACGTGACATTTCCAGCTCTGCCGTTAAGTCCAATCTGTGGATCCCAATTCTAATTACAAAACGCTTATTTTGTGATAAATACGCATTTTTTAGCTCTCTCGTTCGCAGGTATAGTTTCATAGGCAATTACCAACGAACTGTGCAAAAATATCAAATTTTGGAAAATTGGGGGCGCTGGCGCTCTTAAAAAAATGTGCCAATATTGTTTTAAGTTTAGGCCAAAATATGGCCATGGTCCACAGGGTCTATGGGCGACCACTAGTCATATCTGTAAAAGTTCACTTTGAAAGGTGAAAACCCACAGAATCTATATACACAGCTTATTTAGTCTGACCCAATGAACGATTTAAACCAGTTTCAACAAAAATCGGACCGTTCTTAAATAAAAAATGACCTGAACTTTCTTGAGCCGATTGTACTAAAACAATAGGTCATAAATATAGCAAAACTATACCTTTTTAGAAACCTTATTAACAAACGAACAGATTGGTTATAAATTTTTTAAACCAATTTATTTAAACACTTTTATTGCACCCTGACAAATTGTTCCCCTGTATAAAACACCCAAGAACACATTTTAAAAAAATGAACACCATGATTTTCAGATTCTCCATGGAATTATGTATTGGAAAACACGGGTGTCAAAGTGTAGATGAATAAAAACTAAACCAAACAGTTCAGTCGCTAGGTAGCTCAATAATGAAGTCATTGCGCCCGATTCTGTTTCATGATCCCGTCATTGCGAGGAGTTAGTCCACATCTGTTACATGGAGCAGAACAAGTTTACGATCGAGACTCAAACATTGTAATTGAAGTAATTATAGGTAATTATTATGATTTGGTTGAATATTTAATTTGATTTTGAATGGATCAACTACACCTGATCGGATTTTCCAGAAAAATGACATCCGATATTTATTCTTGAACCAAAAATGACAATTTTTAAAAGTACCCTTTTTAAGGAAGTCAGAACATGCTCCACTTTCCATCTACCCCCTGTTTGTTTTACTAACATGTGAATATTTGCAACTGGTATGTTGACATCACAAAAACTGTAAGCTTTCTGTTGGCGCTACCTTCATTAGGGTAAATACATCATTTCACATTCAAATTGTTTACCCAAAACTCTATCAAACATTCGAAAATTTTCGATTACCAATACGTCTATGTTCTACTTCATATAAATTTGCACAGTGTCCAATATGACTCGCCCGCGGTCAATGCACACAATGCGCGCGTGTTTGACACCAGATGAAGCCTTGGCATGCATGATTAGACTTGGTTCACCTGGCCTGCTTGTGTTAGTCAATAGACAAGCAGTAACACAAGCACAGTCTAGTTAATTTACAATGCGATGTTAATTTTCACGAGCTAGTTGTCACCCACCTGGTTTTAATAAACATATCAACAAAATAATAAATGTTGTGAAGATGAAGTGTGCTATTATGTACGGTCCATCGTAATATATAATGGGTGGTAAGCAAGGTTTGGAACAGTTAACTTTATAAACAATTAAGATATATTTTACAATGTGTGTTAAACGTGTTATTAAAAACTTCTGCAAAAGGGTCAGAGGCTGTTAAAGTTAAACAACAAAGTGATCTTACTGTAATTAAAGTTCAACTAAAACATGAAGATTAATTTGTAGGGTTTAAGAAGGAATAGTTGTTCGTAATTTTGAATTTTAAAAAAAAAAAATGTTGTTCAAAATGTATGAATATTCAAAATACTGCTCTGCTTGGAAGCACCAGTGACCAGTCATGCAGAATTGCAAACACAGAGAACCGATCGCATAGCTAGGGACTGATGAAAACATTAATTACATTTCCCCCTGTACTAGTATTACCCCAAGTGCAAGGTTAAAACATAGAAATGTAAATGAGATTTAAACCGCGAGTTTCAAAAAACAGATTAGTAGGTTTGCACAAAATCCATAATGACTAGGGCTTAAATGTGCTTCTGAAGAAGCCACTTAATGGCAGCATGCAAGGTTTCTATACCTGTGACCACACCTAGTGCACCTGTTAATTTGAACGGATGGTTATGTTTGAGTAAGTAAGGCAGAAGGAGTAATTTATAGATTTTCAAAGAATGCCCCTTTCATCAGTGTCTGTTGTATTTGATTAATCTGTTGTATACCAGCATGGAATTGGGTCCAGTGGTTAATTTTTTTCTGACCAACATGGTGATTCATAGCACTAGATTTGAGACTGAAGGAATTTCTGAATTTTCAAAGATACCCCTTATCAGCCAACACTGTATTTCACCCCAATCTGTGTACACTCTACATGGTCCTTGAGTCAGGAGTTATTCTAATTAAGTGATCATAGCATTTAATTTGACCAAAGCAGCAATTTATAGATTTAATGAAGACCTTTATCAAGCTCTTACATGACCTTTGACACCAATGTTGTTTACCCTTATGGATCTTGGGGTCAGTTGTCTTCAGACCAACTTTGGTGATCATAGCAATTTTGATTTGCGGCAGGGAAATGGAATTTATTAGATTCAAAGAATGCCCTTAATCGGGCCTACAATGTCTGCCACCTCAATCTGGTACACCCCCTATATGGGCCTGGCTAATGGTTCTTTTGATCTGAAATTTGTGATCATAGTAATTGAGTTGTGGTAGAAGAAGGAATTAATAGGATTTTCAAACGAATGACCCTTATCGGGCCTACCATTTGTTGCTTTTCACCCCAATCTGTGTACACCCGATATGGGCCTTGGGTTAATGTTCTTCGGACTGAAATTGTGACACATAGTATTGATTTAGGCAGAAGAAGGAAATTATAGATTTTCAAAGAATGCCCTTTAAACGGCACACATAAACTTGTCCCAAATATGTGTACACCAATATGATGCTTGGTCCAGTTGTTCTTCAGAACAAATTTGGTTGACAGTAGGCCCAAGCGTTTTTGGTATAGAGAAAACATTTAAGGAGCTTGGAAAAGAAAAAAGAAGAACGCCAGGAGCCACAATATGTCAGCTGTGATACGCACGCTGACATAAATAAAATAACAATCTGAAGATATTTTCAAACAAACATGGGAATTTGGTGGAAAGTATTAGGTATCATGGCCTCCATATCCAGATGTACAACCAAACTTTAATGCTTGAAACTTACTGCAGACCCATTTTCCCGTGAGGTTCATAGACAGTTTGCCTTGCAGTTACCGCCAAGCAAACCGTGCCCCTTGCAAACAGGGTATTTTAAGGCAATGGTCAAGGAAATGTCCATGACTATGGAACCATCAGGAAACGACAACATGAAGAATTCAGGAAGAAGACAGAAGCGAAGGACTTCCAGGTACCATTGAGTTACATTCAATGACCCACTAAATACCCAGGTACTCGCACATATTGAAAGCAGTCATTACCATCCGTGGTCAGCTGGAATAAAATGGGTTCTTACGGCAAAAACGGCATAACAATGGTTAGGATGCTGAATTTCGGTGCGTTCTTTTTTTCTAATGAGCGGAAGAACATGCTTGTTTCGAATTTGTAAAACTTTTTTTTCAAGCTCAATTAGTATTTTGATAAAAAATAATCATACTGGTCTATTCTTCCCCCCTTTTGACTTCCACACTGTACACACTGACATGGATAGCAGGTATGAGTCGCGATTGAACAAACAGGAAGTTGTTTTTCCCAGTCGTAATATGGCGGGGAAAAGGGAAACAATGCACATATTCCACACAGTGTTCTATTGTATACTAATGTCGGAACGAAAATGTTTATATTTCCTTTCAATTTTTTGATACGAAAATGTGCATTATACTAAACTTTTTTTTTTTTTTTTTTTTTTTTTTTAACCATTTAAAATATTTAAAGTTCGTAGACAGTCAGGAACTAGCAAGTTATGAACATTACTTTGAGCGGAAATTTCAAAATTGCCGTAGACTCGTGCTTCGCCGGTATTTTAAAAACGATCATTGCCTATCGTGAATTTAGAACTGGGGCCAAAGAATGATCAATCCGTATTGCATACATACAAAAATAAGTTATATTGCGCTTATACAAGGCAGCTCTAACATGTCTAAGCGCAGAACAAATAAGAAATACATGAAAATATAATTAATAAACAGATTAATTAGTCTTAAATATTTCTTAAAAATGGCCAGTGTTTGTGCTTCCCGGATGTGTGTTAACGTGAAAGGTGTTCCAAATACGCGGAACCGATGAATTGAAGGCATTGTCTGCTGACGGTTTATGGGTATGAAAGAGATTGCACCGTTAAATGCCTTAATTGTGCAGCTTCATGAACAAAGGGGTTGCTGGTGGGTTATGCGTGATTTCTGCTAAATGTCATTCATTCAGCGCTTACTTGACATGCATATCTCTCCCGATATTGAAGCAAAATCAGATGAAATTTGAAACAGTAGTGGAAGAAAAAAACGACGGGGCCTTACAAATATACCGCACATTTCAACTGTTTTTAACCATAATTTTGAAATTATAGCCCTATACCATTTCCATTCCTTTGCTACTTAATTCCTTCCCGCTGCAATTTGCCTTCCACCGCGTATTTGTAAGCACATGGGGATGGCAAGTCGTTACTGTTCTACTATGAGAAGGGAAGATACTGCACAGACGATACTGCACGACGATTATAAAACCATATGACAACCTATTTTTTAGTTAATTATTTTTTAAAAAACAAAAGCCAGGATTACCAGGAGAGTTTTGTAGTTGAAAACACATTTTATTAAACTTTTCAAGGTGAACCTATTTAACGATCTAAGGCAAAACTTGGAAGGGGGTAATTTGACAGTGGGTTACATAATAGCCTTTGTTTTCAAAACTACTGAACTGTTATCAGACAAATATTGGACAGATTACACAACTAGTTCGTCATTCAAAATATATTATAAAATTTGAATTAATTCTCAGTAATTTTGAATTTAGCACAACCTGCGAGGATTGCATTTATTTTTGGGACCCTCTATATTTCATCAATTTTATTCGAAAAAAAAAAAAAGAAGAAAACAAAAGCTGAACATAAAATCATGAAAGAATATTGAAGTGTGACCTAACATTTGGTGCAGAACAAAAGACACAGGCTAATGTTGGGCCGCCTTTCTATTCACATTTACCAATGTTTGTCGGCACCGGTGTGCATTTTCATATAGGTCAGCCAAGTCAAATCTGGGGATTTCGCACGACACTCCTTGACAGCATTCCATTCTAACAACACGGGTTGCAGAGCAGCACAGTAAATAAGAAATGATGTGGTAGATCTTGGAATTTCTAATAATTGGAACTAAATTTTCAATATCAGAACTGATTATTTGTCGCGAGGAAACAAAAGAATTTTCCATAATCAAAAGAATATCTTGGAGAATGTTATTGTATGAAGACAACTCTAAATAGTAACAATCCGGAGATACATTAAAAAGTAGTACAAATTTTCAATCCCCGGCCATAAATCGGTCAAGTAGGTCCTTTTTGAAGATTTTTTTTTCGGTTTGGAAACTAACAAATGTAATTCTTAGTCAGTGTTGGTTTTAATTTTCTCTTCTGGCGCGTTTTGGCTTATTTTTGAGACGCCCGGTACATGATGATTTAAACCCTCTTTTACCGAAGGTGGGGGGTTGCCCCTTCCCTCAGGGGTTTTTTCGGTGTCCTGTTGCTTTCAAATTTAAGGGAATGCTAACTCTTATTTTCTGTGTGAGGTCGAGTTAGGCCCTTTTAAAAAAAATGGCAGACGAATTTGGGCAAAACTTGTACCCTTAAAAATCAGATCTTAAAACAAGATCACTGGTACACTGTTAAAAAGTTTCCGTCTTAAATTTACGGGAAATTTCTGGCGCGCAGTATTTCCAGTCATTTTTAGGGTACATTTACACAAATTTTCGTAAATTAACGGAAATTGACGGTAATTTTACAGAAATTTGTCTCCTATTATGGAAAAATGTGTATTTAACAGAATTGTTCCGTAATTTAAAATTACGGAACCAAAAAAAAAGTCCGGAATATGGCGGCAAAAAATTTGTGAAAATATTTCCGTAAATTTCGTTTTATGTTTTTTGTTTTGGATTTTTATTGTTTTGTAAAACAGCTTTTCAGTAATAGTTACGGAAAATCGTTTCTTAATGTACGGAAAATTTTTAACAGTGCTTAAATGGATCTCAGGTGGCGATGGAATCGAAACTCGCATCCAAAAAGTGCTAATAAACTCTTCAAGTTTAATGACATTATACTTGCTTTCCAAAGGATTGGGGGCCGCCAATATGAGTATTTTAGGCAAAAACACTGATTGTGTTCTAAAATTGTTCAAACAACTATCAGTTTCAAAGTTTCCTTTTGACGGGTTATTGGATAAGGATGATGTGAAAAAAACAATATTCATGGAAAATGGTTACTTTTATATTTCTGTAAAAGAAGAAATTTTTAACAATTTGATCTTTCCGGAAATTTCTAGAAATGGCCGAACGCCCATGACTATTCAAGCATACTTGAAACATGAAATAGTATCAGAAATGTGTGTTTTACACACATTCCGATTACTAATTTCATGTTTCAAGTATGCGAAATGTGTGTTTTACACTCTTATCTTATTATGCTAATAACTTCACGGTCAAAGTGGAACTTATGCCCTCTTGAAATGAACTACTCATAATATATTGAATGTAGTGTGATGAGCGATCTATTAATCCATGATCTATGAGTCGATTTCGACATAGTTAAATTTCAATTTTTCTGATACGATAATATCTCATATTTGATGACATGTTAATACTGTTTTCAGTTAAAAGATCTTACAACGCACAAATAATAGATACGGAAATGAAAAACTACCTTATAACTATAGTCTCTTTCTCACCGAAATTCAAGTCATGTGACTAAGCCGTTCCATTGCCCGGAGAGGGAGTGGACTAGAGGAAGCAGGTTTATATCAATGGTATATTGGATTATATCAGACAAAGATAGATGATATTGACCTTACGTTTAATTCACATAAGGCACCATAGCCTTTGATTCACTGATGTAGAAAATTACTATTTATACTTCGCGGCAGTATTTAAAACAGACAAACATCATGGGTGTGCGTTTCAACACAAGGCGGATCCTGTTAAAAATTTTACCCCTGTGAGCCTTGAAATCCAAGATGGGGGGATGTGAAAGGGGTGTGGCCAAGTGCTTACATCCATTTTATTATCAATGCATAAAGTACTTGTGTACCAACATTCACAATGTTATCCATATTTGCACACTCCCCGTCTAAAAAATGGGGGGACGTTTGGACGAGGCGCAAAATAAACGCCAGATAATAGTCATGATAGTACATCATACTTTATACAATCACCCCGGCACATCTACTACAAGAGTTCGGTATGGGAAAAACGTGCCATAAACATCTCTGTACCTTTTCGTTTTGTTAAAATTTTTTAATAGTAATTTATATAGTCATTCCTTTTACAGCTAGTTCGCTTTCGAAAAGAAGCATCTTCGCTGGATAAGATTCAGGTTACTGTTACAATCCGTAGGAACCGAACTTCGCTGCAGCTTTACGATTACGTTCCTATGTGTTGATGTTAGTATTAGAAGTATTCGAAGTATAAAAATCTTCATCTACACATGGATCATTGCACGTGCAGTCGAGTCGTTATCACATAACGAGCTAACAATAGAATAAACAGCCCCCCTGAGTGAACCACCGACAATGCCCGTTTGATTGCAAATCGTAAACGAAGTTCACGCAATTCTCCAACCCAAAGAAACATCCATACGGGAAAAAAAGGTAAACCACCATGCCCCGGATTGTGTTCCATGTTTACAACAGCTAGATAAATAACAAACATGTATGAACCTGATGCTTTACTTCTTTCTATCACTGCACTACAGATTAATGCTGCATGTATTAAAATAAGCATAAATAACTTATGTGGATATACGTATCAATGCGCAAAAAACAAAACACAAAATTGGATGACACTGTTACAATACAGAAAGTCCAACTGGTATATTGTAAAATATTATATACCATGGGCAGCAGTAGTAATACGTATACATATTTTAGTTGAGGAACTAAGAAAAACGGGTCACCAAAATCAAATTAGTCTGGTTTCGGTTGACGACACTCCATGTATTGCTATAATACCAGGAAATCATTTAGATTTAATTCGTAAACACAGAGCTTAAAGATGGAGGTTGGTACCTTAGTAACCAAGATACCAGTTGGTGTTACACGATTGTAATCTTACAATATAACCAAGCAATATCCTAAATACAGCGAGTCAGTTCAAACCCCCCCAGTCACTTTGTTATTAATTAAAGCGAACGTGGCATACTACTATTCAAATGTCTGATTCGGGCAATTGCAGTATAGGATACAAGGGAATGGCGTCAACATGTCACCGATTTGTGGAGACAGTCATACTACAGTTGCTGGTTTGAGAATATATAACGAAAATATTAAAGCGGTGGTCATTCGCTCACACGGTTAGCATGCAATAAACGTAAACGCCGTTCGGGACTCGATTCATTAAAGGTTTGAATACTTGAGAACAAACAAAAATGAAAAACTTTGTACTCAGATATGTGCTGGCATTTACTCGGGTTAAAACGTGCTCATATTTTGAGCTACAATCAATTAACAAATCTTACGCCTGACATATTTGAGGGACCTGTGGCACAAAACTTTATCAACTGACTAAAATAATAACAGTAAATAACAAATGGATCTTTCGTTTATTTATTCAAGGTTATTCAGAAAATGTTACTAGCAGCCATCAGGCGAAGGAGGAAATTCCAATACATCATACATATTAAAAGCATTAATTTTTTTAAAAAAATACAAAAAAATGCAATCAATATCCTATCAAAAATGATGAACATCTAAATATAAAATAAAAAACACTAGAGTTAATTACTCACACACAAACAAAACACCAACGTACACAATACACACCACACCACACCACCTATCATATCATACCACACACCAACATTCCGCATAATCCTCAAAAAACATACACAACCACACACCGTCACATATCACCTCAAACCCATCATGATCAAAAAACATATCTTCATACCTTCCTCCACTCAAAACATTCCAACCCAACAACACCAAACCCCACAAGCATTAAATGGTTTAAAAAAGATATGTGCCCATTTCAAGTCCGGACAGCATCTTTAATTTCAATAGGGTTTTTTTTTTTTTTTTTTTTTTTTACCATGTTGGGATTGGACTATTTGCGTATCTTGAGTGCGCACCTTAGGGATGGAAAGAAGCGAGTAGGTTGGCGTCACGCAGTAAGTATCCTACTAAAAGTGCCCTCTAAAACATGGTAACCAGTTACGGATAAACTTAGGATGCTCCATAAGTTTATTTGCAATTGCAAACAAATATGCTCACGACGTTTCACGTAGGTCTTGAAAAAAACTGAACTGTTCTAAAGCATCCTCATAGAGATAAATTGAGTTCCAAGCATAATCTGCAAGCTCTTTTCTGTACCGCTCAATGGAATAATGTTGCTGCTCATTAAGACCAGGCGGCCATACCGGGCCGCATACTCTCTAAAGGTCTAATGTAAACATATATTATATGGTTTTAAGATCTTCGAGTGACAGCCCAAACCTTTGTAAAAGAGTGAGCATAAATAAATGCCCGCTGGCGCGTTTAATGAGATCAGTTTATGATCCTCCCATACATCTTTTGTAATTGTCACACCAAGTATCTAAAAAACACAGGCCGTTGATTGCAGAACCTCCCCAGATAGCCTCAGCGGTTCGTGGCTTAAAGTATCTTTACTAAACAGTAATGTTCATGAACATACATTTCTTAGTTGTTTAAGTCATTTGGTATTGGAGGCCCATGTTCAAACAAAGTTAAAATCCTCCTGAATTGTAGAACATTTTGTTTGGTGGATAGATTTTCCACAAATCAGTGCGCTCATCACATCTTAAGGGTCATTGTGTTGACATCTGAGACCATGCAGCTCGTTGACCTTGCGCCACAAAAGTAGCAGGACCTGTTAGAGTGCCCTGAGGGACCCCACCGGAAAGATTGAGCCAAGGAGACAAGCAATTTTGGATATACATTCAATGAGAACGCTGGTTAAGGAAACTACATAAACCATGGAAATTATTGATGTTCTGGACCCCATTTGGATAAGCTTAGGAATGGAAATATTATGGTTCACACGTCAAATGCTTACTGAAAATCTGTTATAACAACCCGGAAAAACAATTTTACTTTTCTCTGCATGCGCCAACTATTACCAATAACTTAAACAAGATAAGGGGAAGTAGAGTGTATACTGTTGCCAAATTGGTTTTGATCTTTGTGATCCTCCAATGCATTCATAAGCACCAATAATGAAAGATTTGCTATCTGCAAAATGATCAGTAAGTGATACTGGGCGAAGCGGGTTCCATATAGGTGTTATTTGTTTTGGGATTGGAACCCACTATAGCCCGTTCCACTGTGGCGGCAACAACCCCCCTTGACTAAATGATGTATTTAAATCAAACATAATGGCTTACTTAACTCATAAGCAAATTCACGAACTATTTTAGCCACGGTACCATCTGGACCACCTGCCTTCTTATTATTTTTAACTCTCCTAAGTTTTTCATATACAATCACAAGGATAGATTTCTGGCCACCGGTTCCTTAGCTGGGAGAAAATGCTGGTATTCCCCATATTAAGCAGGTTTCAATGTCATCTCCAATAGACACGAAGTGATCATTAATTGATTGAGCCACAGCCGGAGCGCTTGTTGGATCAACCCCCAAAGGAGGTGAATATTGGATCCGAGACTTATTTTTGGTGGTCATTACCCTCTATACCAGCTAGCCGGATTGTGTTTCTTAGTCTTTTGAACTCTACATGGTAAAACTCTTTTTCGTCAGCCATTATTGAAAGAGTGTTGAACCTTATTTCTATAAAAATTGCCATAACAAGGGGCTGCTCAAGGTGATAACACCTCCGTGTCTACGTTAATGCAATTTTTAGTTTTGGCTGAAATCCCTCCCCCTTAACGCCCCTCCTTGTCTCTCTTGTCCCTTTTCTTTCTACAATCCACGGTTTATCGTCACATGAAATCTTTATCTGACGGGTTGGAAAGGAAAATGTATGATCAATTTTATTATTCAAAAGACTCAGAAAAAACATGGTCTTAGAGACTTTCCTTCTGCGGACCAACTTCCATCCAATCATGCTTACTAATCCACTCACCAAAAACCTTGATCCCAGACTGCATTAAACGGGCTTATACCCGTTTAGTGTGGGTGTTAGGTTTCTTGCCGAAGTTGGATTTAGGCAATAACAATCACAGTGGAGTGATCACTGAGACCAATAGGGGATGCTGTGCAAGGGTTCTGGTAGTATGACCCAAGGTTAGTCACAATTTTGTCCAAAGGTTGCCTTCCCCCTAGTAGGACACTTAACAATGCTTCAGATTGTTATATTTGCACAAATTAGAGACATTAAGGTGGTTATGTCACCAATAATACATATTCCAGCATCAGGATATTTAGTATGCAATGAATCAAGGGTGTCTTAATGTGTTAAAGATGGCTATTTCTTGCTAGGATCAGGAAAGGAAATACAGAACGGCGATATCAGCAACGAGACGGATCGTGGAAAGTTTTCAGGCCGTGATTTGATCCACATGATCCAAAATCATCAGGGACTTCACAGATATTTGAGTAGTTTTTGTAGGGTTTGAAGGTCCCTCTTTAATTATAGAAAACAAAACGCCACCCTGACCGTCGAGAGGTACGCGGTTTTTAGAAAATAACAATACCACCATCACATGTCCAAAGTATTCAAGAATCTCTCTTCTTTAAACCATTGATTCGGATATTGCACACGCGTCAAATCCCCGATCCAGCACCATTAGACCGAAATTCATCAATCTTATTGTTAAGTGATCTTGGATTACAAAGAAAAAGTGAAGAAAATTGAAGAATAAGATTTGTATCAACCGAGGTTCCCCCCCAATGTTGATTGATGAGTATTATAACGTAAATGTGATTTGTTTACACTTTCTGTCCCAAGGGTCTTTAAGTCAACACTCACTGTTTTGCCAAAGGAGCTCGCACTTTTTGATTTCCTTTTTGATATGTGTCCCTCACTCGACACTACGTTGATCGGTTCGGAAAGGAATAAATTAACAATATCTCTAACATCCACTTGGTACTTCGTAATGGCTGTTGCTTAGTTTCAAGCAAGTTGTCCCGTCTGTATACTTAATCGTTCGATGCTGCGAATATCGTGTGTCCTGACCTAAAGCTATGGATTGAATGTGTGTTAAATTTCAATTGGGACATTGATCGCGGGACAATTAGTCATGATAGTAGGTCTCAGTAATGCGTTTACCGCTAATAGCGGACACTGATAAGGACAAGTAGTAGGGTCACTTAAGACAGTTTGTCGATGGTAATGGCGTACTGTACTCACAATAAAGGTTACTCACACCACAAAATCCAGATTCAAATTTTTTCTCTGTCGTCTTCACCAAAAAATTCCACATCCCACATTCCATCGGACCCAGGTTTTTTGTATGCTCCGATCTCTCACAAATCCCATTGGTTCAACATAAAATTCGCCAAAACAACACGCAGAAATGCCCACAAAACGGACATAAAATAGCGAAATAAAACATCGTGTGTCGGCAGCTATGACAGCGACCTATAACCCGCTGTTGTGTCAACAACATCATATGCTCATGGACCTAAGTAACAATAGACCAGTAACATCCTACGTCACTTTCTTTTGTTGACTGGCCAATCTATGCCCCTGCCCATCGTTATGGCCCCATAGTATTAAAACTCTAACAGATACAATTGACCAGTGTGTAACAGTTCAGGTCGACCCTACCTAGTGCAAGATACCAGGCCCTAACATGTTTACAAACATGCTGCTAAATGGTTCATACTTGAAAATATGACCGCAGAATATCCCTAGTGGTTAATTATGATATCTTAGCCAATGAGTAACGTGGACATTTTTAAGTAATAGAATTATTAGGTGATTTAGATAAAAGAAACTTTAGAAATGCCCCCAAACTGGGATAAAACAATGACAGCACCGTTAGCAAATTCGTGTGTTCTAGCACTTACCCGGCTCGCTGATATCGGGTGCAGTTTCAGTAAAACAGCCTTAGAGGCGAGACATTAGGTCTGGAAATGAGGGAGGTTCCGCTAGGAAATGCTTATATCTCGATAGCTTAATTTTCAGCAATCGTTCAGCATCCAATGCGCTAAAACAAATGAAATTGATAAGCGAATCTGGGCTAGAAGTGCCCAAAGTCCCGGCAAGGTTTTAAAGAAACACAAGAAGTGAATTAATTGCTTTTTAAACATTATGTTTTAAGGGAGAAGAAAAAAAGGTCTTGATTTTTTAATTATGCACACATGTGTAATTTCCCCTATGTTAAGCCAAATTTCAGGAACATATGGCATATATGATGGTTTACTTGTTATCGTTCTGGTGAAATACAATGTAGCTTGAACACCAGTGGTCAAAAGGCTATGCACGGCTGTAAGCAAAGTTAGTTGGTCAGTGGTCAAATGGGGGGAACCTAAACAACGCAACTCCCAAATCACTGGGACGGTGTATCTTGTTTGAAAATAATATCGTGTGCAATATTTATGTTGCAAAGTGTTGTAATATCAAGCAATTCACCTCATTTGTATGCCCCGCGAAAAAGTGAAAAACCAAAAAAAGAAATAAAAGATTCATTAACAACAAAGAAAAAAAAGAGAAAAATATTATTCGACCTTGAAATTAGGGGCCAAACCATTGATTTTCATGAGAGCCAATTTTCACCGAAAAGAGGCCATTTTGATTTTGTGATTTTCTTTAACATTATACACTTAACATTTTAGCTAGTCGTTGTTTCAGTTAAGCATGAATCAAATTACCTATAGCAAACAAGAGGGTGTTTTTATAATTTTACATTTTTACTAAGCTGTTTTCAGAGCAATTACAGTACTTACCATTCAAATTACATAATAACATATAATAAGTTAATGAAACAATGATCGAAATAGTATTGTTTGCGATAGTAACATAAGTCTCCGTACAGAGTAAACACAAAGGTCAAGGCACTTTGTATGGAAAAAATTTTTTGTCAGGGGTGTTACCCCGTTTTGGGTGGTCGGGAGGGGGGCATATGACGCACACTATACGCAATATCTCGGCAACGCGTGAATCAATTTTCTTCGCATGTCAGAAGATGCGGAATAAGAACCTTGCAATAGCGAACAACGGCCTCACCATCATTTGTGATTTTATAATCCATATGACCCCATCCCGACCACTTAAGTGTTAAGGTTTTGCATGTACACAACCGTGTATACCCGTGTTGTCGGAACTATAAAATCGTTTCACACAAACATCGATGAATTTCATCCAGAGAAAGTCTTAAAAGCATTAATATTTTTTTGTGAAGACCGCCGCCCACATTTTTAAAAAAATTGTATGCTAGTTATGCATTTATGCAGAGATTTATGATAGTTATGTTGGTAATTGCTTGTAACTCTACCTATTACTGTAATGCCTCAAAAGTTTAGCACTGCTTCAATAAAAGAATGGATTTTTAACCAGATTCGGGGATCCCGAATGCCGTTTTCAGCGTGTGTAGTCGGGATCCGATATTGATATTGTAATCCAACATTTCCTTCTTATATGACATAGAAAGAAGGTCGAGCTTTACAACTCACTGGTATAGTTTACTATCCTTATTAACCAATGCAAATGTGGCAAAAATCGTTAAAGCTTTAACTTTTTTTTTAATTGGGGGCGCTCTTCAAAAGAAATGGCTATTAATTGCTTTAAGTCTACTGATAGCAATCACACAGATGTGTTATATTTTCCTTCATTTACTTTGCTTACTCAAGACTTCTATGACAGTAGTGTGTAATTGAGCACCTTGTTTTGTTATTTATTGTTAGCGTGTATTTTCATACAACACCTGTTAACACAGGTAATGTATTTCTTAAAATTAATGACATTCTCCAACTAATAAGGACTCTATGTACCTATTGCTGTATGTTGGAATACAAACAGTGTTTTTTGTGGATTCAATAATTGATATTTGTGTTCTTTAAATCCCTCGCTTACCCCAAAATTTTCCCTTTTTATAACACAATTTACCAAGGAGGTTACACTGCACTTCGGATATTCGCTATAAAGGCGCCCAAGGCATATGAAAATAGATAGGCTATATAATAGATAATGATGGATGATTATAATAAGTAATACTAATAATACCTTTTAAAAAAAGCGGCATATGCAAAAGACCTTCATGGCGCTTAACACATTAAACAAGATACAATATCACTTTAAAATTCTAAAACGTAAAAATATCTACAATATAAATATAGCAACTCATTAAAATGATTACATGTTTAAAAAAGCCATCACATATCACACAAGTAAAACCATGTCAGAGTAGAATATGATATAAAATTAAAAAGTACATTTAATTAAAATAATTCGTTTTACAGCTTTCTTTAAAAATGCAACCGAGTCAGAATTCTTTCAGCTCAATGGGAGTTCGGTTTACAGTATTGGTTGTGCTGAGACGGAAAAAGCTCGCAACCGATATTTTTTTTTTTGTTGTTTGATATTTGTGTGAACATGAAGATGAAGTTGTGATGCAGAGCGAAAATACGGTTAGGGTTGTGAGTGTTTTGTAAGATTCAAAATGTACCGCGTTTGCAGAACATAAAGTTCTTTAAATGTCATACGAATAATTTTGGGTATATAAATTCGTTGGTGAACTGGGAAGCCACTGAGTTTGCGAATGTGTGGAGTGATGTGATCAGTACATTTGATTTTACAAACAAGTCTCCCAGCAACATTCTCCAAACTTTGGAGTGTGAGATATCTGATCAGGAAGTCCATACAACATACTATTACATCAGTCCGACCTAGTTGTTACAAACGCATGGACAAGGCGCTCAGTGGTGGATTTGTCAAGGTATTGTCGAATACGAACATTTTCCGATCGCGTTATTTGCAGCTTTTGTGTATGTTACTCTGGTCGAGACATCCGCAGATGTCGATCATATTAAATCCTACGACGTACTACGCCCAATTACGCATACGTCTTTAGGAGTTATCTTTCTTCAACCACTCGTAACCTTCTCAAGAGGGTGTGAATGACGAAACCTTGAAGAAACGAGGATTATTTCATTTTAATGCAGCCTGTTTTTTGATAGCGCATATTTTATGTCTTTCACACGTGCTTCGATCTTGCTATTGAAGAGTCACGCAGAACAGGGTCGAAACTGGTGTGTTTGAAAAGATTATCATAACACGGAAAAAACACCCTCACGCTGATTAAAAATGCATCTGATTGTTGGAAGGATCATTTTTTTCTTGATAAGAAGGTTTCTTATAGTTATTACATTGGTCTTTAAATTATGTTTGTGCATTCTTCCACTTGGTGTCGACTTCCATCTGCGCTCACATCAACGCTTTTCACGTTTAACTTCACAAGGGCATCGTCAACCAGGAGAGGGGCAGCAGGGTTCTCTCGCGTGGTTTACTGGAGCATGTTGACTCTAGGTTCTACAAAGGTCAGACTGGTATTGACTTGCAAGTGTGTCGGATCTGTGGGAGGTTGGAGTACAATAATTGGGTGACGTCTGGTACTCAGAAAAGATTCATGTACACATTACGAAGGTTGCGACCACTTTATCAGTTTCCTTCGAGGTTTTGCACGAGCCAATCAAGGTAGCACTGGACAGAAAATGATCTGATGGAGTAAAAATCGTCAAGAATCGCTTTAGGCCGTCACCAAGGTTATACAGAAGCCCCCGCTAAATCGCCAAATCTTGTATATGTCCATCGGCGATGCGTCGGACCATAGACAGTACTGCTTCAGGTCGCTGAATCCAAAATGTCAAGGAAAGAGCAAGCATCCTTGTCACAGGATCCATCAGAGATGGAACTGAAGTCCCCGGCAACAAATTTTATAGTCCCACCTTACAGAACACGTGGATTTCTAACGCAGTTCAAACTCCTTGAGAAACTGAAGCTGTCTAGTTTATTAAGACTTCTGTGGTGTTTGTTTTGGGGGTTTCACGAACGTCTTTCAGGCGTTCTTGTCGGCATCTTTCGTCCACGCGTTTTTACAAGTGAGGTATTGAAATGAAAGAACACGACCCTAGGCAACAATGTATATTTCGAAAACTTTCAAAAAATTATCGGACTTTGGCACAATACTGATCGAATAATATGTATTAATACTTGGATGGGATTTAAGTACGTACAGTACACAAGCCGATTAAAAATAATCTATGGATAGCGAGTTCTGAAAATAAATGTCTCCTTGTTGAGCTCGAGGTATAGAGTTGCACTTTCACGAAGCATGTCTAAATCGATGATACACCCACGAAGGCCAATGAAGGAAATGCATTCGTTTTAAATCTCCTTCGAAAACAATGTGGGGATGTTTACATTCTGGAAAAACAGTAAAAACAGGAAGATTTTGGGGGTGGCAGTTTTTGTTGTAATTTCTGGAACATAAAATCAAGTGTTCTACAATCCCTGACAGAATGTCAGTGTATCTATCATGTTTTTGCGACAACGATTCAAAAGCATCAAACCAGGAAATTCGGGCATTGTACGTTAAGCTTGTAGTAAGATAAGTAAGATCTAGCCAGTAAGAGATGGATTAGCCGGGATTAGCACATATACAATAGCAATGGACTGCGAGCTGATGACAACATGCTTTTCAAGTTTGGTAAATGCTGGCAGTATAATGTCAGCATCCTTATTCCAGAAATTGCCACAAACTGCCACATCCTTCTGGAACTCGTGGAAGTGATTTCAGTAAGGGTCCTTTTCATTATGTTTTTTTGTTCATGTCATTATGTCCCTTTAAAATTAAATTTTTGCAAAATGACCGCTAAAATTAAAAATGCCAATAAGAGTACATAAATTAGATGCATGCTGACTTTTTTACTTTTACTATCAACGTCTTTCAAATGATTCTTTCATCTTGAAACTTTATCCCTGTATTTAGACCCAAATCCAAGATTGCAGTCAAAATCTAATTTTTCTGCCAAAATATTCTTAATTGGATTTATAGTGTTATCTGTATTTTCCTGTCATCTTGAACCTTTATCCTTTAACCTTTCAACCTAATTTGTCTGCCAAAATATTCTTACCGGTAATTGGGTTTATACAGTGTGAGTCAAAAAGAATAGGACCGTGATTGATTATATTTTATCAAAAAACTAATTGAGCTTGATAAAAAAAGTTTTAGATATTCGAAACAAGCATGTTCTTCCGCTCATTAGAAAAAACAAAGAATCACCGAACTTCATCATTCCTAACCATTGTTTATCCTGTTTCTTCCGAAGGTACCCTTGAATCCAACTGTCCACGGAATGCATGGCAATATGGTGATACTGGGAAAGGACTGGGTCTTAAAAATGTAAATGATATGTAAACCCGCCGAGTTTTCAAAAAAAATTACATGGTCCTGCACAAAATCATAATGAAATAAAATAACAAATCTGAAGGTATTTTCAAAACTACTGGCATCTTGGTGGAAAGTATTAGGTATCGTGGCCCCTCCATATCCAGATGTCCATTTATTCTTTTGTGTGAGCTTATAAAGAAGGAAAAGTTTGATATAGGGCTTGTGATTACGAAGTACGAAGACCTCTCTAAAGAAGGATGATATACTATACGTCTTTATACGAATGTAAATAACTGTCTTTATACCGTAACAAACAGACTGCTTACTTGCTATCGAACATGTTTTCCGTTTGTAATGGGTTGCGTTTAACTTTGAGACAACCTGTATGAAAATTTTAGTGTTTCCGTTCACACTATACGATTTTTCACATTCCAATACTTCACTGTCAGCCATAGCTAGGGGCTTCCTGCTTGAAAAAAGTTCATCCAAAATTGCAGATTACGCGCTGGTTTTTAAATTGTGTACTCAAGCTACAGCACCAGGTGTACAAAAGAATTGGGAAAGAGTTGTGGGGTTTGGAAGCCCAAGATAATGGCAGCTCAGTCAAATACTCAGTTGGCTGTTCGATTTGTGTACACAGGCTAGTCACAGTCGGGATACTCCTTTTTATCATTCACTAGGCATGAATACTGCAATTTCATTGGATAATAGCCCTTTAGAGATTTTTTCGTATTACCTCAACTTGCAATGCTTTTGTAGTAATATATCTCGTTTATCAGAGCTGATCTCGTATTACTCAGTGCTTATACCATAGCGAACTCTTTGAACGTCCATTGGTCTGGCAACGTAATAGTACCAGCGTGCATTGTAGTGTCTGTGTAAGAGCACGTAATAACGTCTGCCTGGCCGGTACTGATTCTCCGGAGATAAGTGGAACTTCCACGGAATTTCACTACTCTCACAATGGCGGCAGAGTCACGAAATTTACCGTAACAGCAAGAACTTACGGTCGATTTGAAGTTTTGCTTCACGCGAGAAATTGAGAAGAGAAATCAGAATTATTCCCAACAAATACTGTAAGCTGCAAATAAAAGGCTTGTCCCGCATGTTCCGTTCTCTTACTTGTTGTCGTGTGACGAGGGACGCGGCAGGATCGATTTGATGATCACTTTTTAAGTGCACGCAACGTAAAGGGCGAGAAATACCGAGCCAGCTCGCTTGATAACAGCAGACATGGATTGTGCCGATATCTGAGATCTCCACCTTTCAACAAGTCATTTGACATTATCAGAGATAGGGCATTTCTACAGTCCAGTGAAGCATTCGAAGCAGCACTTCGTGAGCTGAAAGACGAGGGTCTTGGCAATGTTAATGATCACGCTGAAATTGTGGATGTGGATTTGAAGCTTTTGTACTCACAGTTCAATTGCGATAAACCCTGTTCAACTGCAAGAGAAGGTACAATTCGATAATCGTTTTTACTTTTTCAGGCGCGGTTCGGAAAACATGCATCGAATGACAAAGTCCACATTCATTCTTAAGACCAGTCCTGAAACAGGTGAAAGATTTGTATGCCAAGCTGTCGACGAACTGACAAAGAACCACCAAGGTGACTGTAGGGAAAGTCATACGGCAGT
>JAMKCH010013138.1:0-24433 GCA_023653785.1 Ophioderma brevispina
ATGAAGTCAGCAGTCTTTACGGAATAAAGGTGTAATCACTTTATTTCAAGACTGCTGAATGTCATCAGGGTCACCAGTTACCTAAGAAATACTATTATCTACTGAACTATTTTGGTTTGTTTTTAGAAATATCTTTGGAAACTGATTAATGCTTCATTCAAACGGGTCTTGGTTAAATGAAAAGCCTCAATAACAGGTTTTATTAAATTAAAAAAAAAAACCGGTTATTGAACCGTTACACAGAAACACATTTGACAAATTTAGAACCAAACTTGTTTATTTAGGGTATACTCTAACAGTACTCTGCATACGACAAGTATATGTATCAATTATTTGCGGTAATAGTCTGAGAACTTTTACATGTGTGATATACGCAGATCCAAAATTACGGACCGTTGTCTTAAGATATAATAACAATAAGCCAAATTATTTTTGATTTCTTTTATATTTTAAACATTTTATTGTTTTAACACCTAAAATCTAAAACAATAAAAACTTAAAAGTAGACTCCCGCCTAGAGGTATTTATATATAGTGATATATAAATAAATTCCAGAGCGTTGTTCGCGTAATGTGGTTTGCTTATTGACCTTTGTCCGACTGCTTGATAACGACGCATGATGTGGAAGTTTGAGAGATTTTTCCAGCTTGGCGCGTTCATTTGAAAGCAGTTTGAGCCGTTGAATGGCCATTTCAACTCGTTCGGATTTTTTAGGTTTGGAGTATATATGTTATTTTTTTTTTTTTTTTTTTTTTTTTTTTTTTTTTTTTTTTTTTTTTTTTTTTTTTTTTTTTTTTTTTTTTTTTTTTTTTTTTTTTTTTTTTGTTCAAGCAAAACAATCATTACATTTTAAAAATTACCTTTTTCTAGACACGCTTCAATACGGTATAAGACAAGTGTCGACAATTTTCTGAAAAAAAAACACCACAGTGGTTTAATATTTTTATTTTTATTGTTTACGTGTTAAGGGTGTTATTTTGTTTGTAATCGTTTACAAACAACCAATTGGTGTTTAGTCGAACATACTCCCACACGAAGATGAATTCTTATTTTGGCTCAATGTCGTTCTCATATATCGTGTTTTGTTTTCTGCCATCAACCTGTATCAAAAGAATACAAAAACAAAAAACTAAAAGACATGGTGACTAGGTACATCATGTATTTTAACTAAGACTGATCTCATACTATTTACTTTATATGCTAAATAGTATTTCCATTGTTTACGGGTATGCCAGCAAAGGGTGATAACGTATTTAGTCAAAATGTTCTTTCTTAGCAACGCGTTGCTTTCAGAAAACAACGCGTTGCTTTCAGAAAACAACGCGTTGCTTTCAGAAAACAACGCGTTGCTTTTCAGAAAACAACGCGTTTTTATGAAGCCAGGGACCTTTAGGCTGCCTAAATTCACGCGTTGCTTTTATTTGCAACAGGTTGCTTTTTCACTTTTCTGATTTGTTAGCTAATAAAAGCAACGCGTTGTTTTCGTGAAAGTAACGCGGTGTAAGAAAACAACACGTTGTGGAACCAATCGTCGTGACCCGTTAGCTTGCATAGGCCCTATACGGGAGCGGGATTGCCAATTTCACCCTCACTTATACTATTCGTGATATGGGATTATGTTTTAACACTTTATCCATACCAATTTGAAAAAGCGACGCATTTTCATTTCAGTATATATACTCTAGAATAGGGGAAAAAAATTTCCTGGTCATCTGATTGGTTAAATGAAAGTCACATGACATGGTATAGTTTTCAACATTTCGGTATATCCTTTTCTGCTCGGTATTGTAACTTTCTGCCCGGTATAGTAATTTTTTTGACCGTATAGGTAATTTTTGGACGCGTATAGTAACTCTTTGACGGTATAGTAAATTTCTGCCCTAGCTTAGTCTCGTTACTGCAGCAGAAAGGATCTATCTATGAGGTATATAAAACAAATATTACCTGCCCTTATCTCGGGCCTATCAATCTATTGACCCTTGGTGATCTCGAGACCGCACTATTTTCCCTCAGCTCGCTTCGGGAAAATAGTACGGCCTCGAGATCACCTCGGGTCAATATATTTGACTATGTCCCTCAGTCATGGACAGTCAATATTTTTTGTATAATATTATTTTTAGTATTTAAACAAAACTCATGTTATATTAATCATGCAAGCTACCAAGATAAACAGGGTCTTTAATCGTGATCACAATACCCTGGGAGCGTGCACACATTTTAACACATCTCAGTACAATAAAGGTTTGAGTGACTAAAATCTGTATAATCCTTCCCAGGACCCTGAAAACGCGGATTCTTAAGTGCCGCAAGTGGGCCTTAAGAGAGGGGGCCCAGAACAAAGATTGTACAGGGGTCAAATCTTTAAATTGATCCAATCATGTTGAAAGCACACCACGTTATGTGTCTGGCCTAAGGATTCCGAAAAGGTATAGTTTGTATATTACACCTAAAGTTTCAGAGTTATAGGCTAAAAACAGCAAAATCTAATAAACGGTTCCAATTTCCTTGTACAGGGGTCAATTTTGAAAGTTGCTCCGATTTGGGATAAAAAATGTGCAATTATTGGTGAGCTCATATGATTACAATAAGGAATAGCTTTTTTGAGTTTCCTCAAATGTTTGCTGAAGAGTAGGGTGGAACACGATCAAGCACATTGAATGCAATGGACAGACATTCTGTGCCCTTCAGTAACTAAGCATTTAAGACAGATAAAACTATTCCTTCTTTTAATCTATGACCTCCACCAATAACTTGCACCATTTTTTATCCAAATCGGAGCAACTTTCAAATTTGACCCCTGTACAACTGAAAGTGACCCTTATTTAGTGATTTTTGCTGTTTTTAGCCTATACTCTGAACTTTAGGTGTCATATTACAAGCTATACCTTTTCTGAATCCTTATGGTTAGACCACATAAATGGTGTGCTTTTCAACAGATTGGATCAATTTAAAGATTTGACCCCTATACAATCTTGTGTCTTGGGCCCCCTCTCCTTAATGCACCACTTGCGGTACTTAAGAATCGCGTTTCGGGGGTTTCTATCAGGCTGGTAACAATTTAATCACTCAAACCTTTTGTACTTGAGTGTGTGTTACAAATTGTGCTAGCTCCCGTTGTAAAGCTCTGCTGCTCATATAGAGAGAGAGAGTGTTTTGAACCATTCCCATAATGCATTGGCTGTACTGTAAGAGAAAAATGACTACCAACCTGACGCAACCGTAAAAAGGAGGTAGCGTTATTGGTATTGTTAGATCCTATGCACTGTACTGTACCAAACACACGTCAGTAATTAGGGATAAAAAGCATAAAGAAAGTTTAAGGAGCACAAAACTTTTCATGATCTATTTTTTTTAAATCAGTACTAGAGTGGCTTTGTGGGCAGATTGGGTGTAAAAGTTCGAGAATAGGAACTTTTTTATGGATCACATGCCGGGATCACAGGACATTGAGGTTAAATTCCCAAAACTGGTGCATCATGGGAGCATGACTCAATTACACACTCTGAGATAGTGTGTGTTTTGTAATGTCACTTTATGATCGGTTGAAGTATAGAATATGAGGTGTTTTCCATTAACACAGTGAAGGTTGACGTTCATCATTATTACTATTATTTATTAGTGTTATTTTGAACCTTATGTGGTGAACATTGCAATGGTGAATGAGACTTGCATATAACTAAGCACTATCTTCACGAGCACGTGTACTGGGAATGTTTAGTACCCATGGTACAAGGCACAGGGACTTATACACTGTGAAAGATAATTGCTGGGAAACAATAACATACTGCCCTGCGGGCAGAAAACAAAAGCCCTTTTAGCAACCGAGACTCTGTATTCTAACGACTGAAGTAGGGAGTCGTACCTCTTCCCCTTATTTTGGTCTAGCGGGGCGGAACAGGGGTCGGTATTGGGGGGGGGGGGGGGGGGTGAGAGGGGTTCATATTTTCCCCGGGTGGCCATTTTGGCCCTTTGCACATATATACGTTTTCAATTTTTTTTTCATGATCAATCGGGGGAAGGTTGGCGAGCGTTCTTCCCCCTCGCCTTTCACCAATGAGTCCCGGGTTCGTCCCCATGTGGGGTTCGTTCTCGGGGCTTACGTGAATTTTGGTTTCTCGATCCGACTCTGCCCGCAAGGTTTTCCCTGGTACGCCGTTTCCTCCTGTTTTTTGCGAGGGCGGGATTGAGGGGAGAGGTGGGACGGTTGGTAGAGTAAGCGAATCGCGGGTACGAGTGGTTGGTGGATGAATTTCATTCCGGGAAGGTCCGTTTGAAGGATGCTCTAAAATCGAGCTTCTTGGCATAAATCTGTTCTGGTAATTACTGGTTTCTCTGATGTGCTGGGCACCTTTCATGGCAGCCGCACAGCGTATTGATCACGTTACGTGGATATGTGGCGCGTTAAAAATACACAATATTATTCTGACTTAATTATTATATTATCGCTTTGCCGGAGAACCCCAAATTCTTTCACCGATATCACCGATGAAAATCGTTAGAGGTAACATCACAACGCATACAATCTCAGGTTCTTTTATCTTTCCTCCTCCTATTTGCTGTCACTCTTCTTTCCCTCCCATTCAGACCTTCCTCTCTCTCGTTTCCTTTTTTCTTCCTCCATTTTGCCTTGCCATTCCAACTTTCTGGTTCCCGTATTCTTGAACTGCATTTTTCCCGGTCAGATATTTCCCGCCTGTTTTCACTACTGGTGTCTGGACTACTACCTCAAATACGTGCCCCTTATCCAAAGTCCCCCCCCCTATTATTACGAGTAAGTGGTAATATACTATGATTCCCAATTATAATTATTGACAATAACCGAAGTAGAATTACAGTCATTTCCATTCTGGAAAATAAGAAAATAAAATAGTAAAAAAACAACTGATAACATTTCTTGATTTGCATCGATTAGCAAGGCGAACCGCAATACGAACTAAATTATGATTACAAGTTTAATACGGTGTAAAATAAACACAAATCGTTTACTTTAATTAGACTTTCATTCATTTCAATCAATCAGGTTGAGTTTTTTGGGTTTCCTCGATTGGTTTATATTTTTGTCAGTACAATGCATGTCCTTGTCATACTTACTTGTCTCGAGAAAGTACTGGTCACTTTCATTCTGGAAAAAGAACATACAATACGATATTAACACCTGTAAATGTCTTGATTGCATCGGATTACCTGGTGCACCGTAAAGTGTTGTTTAAAATATGATTACAAGTGTCATAATGTAGAAATAAACCACAATCGTTACTTTAATGATGAGACTTTCACTCATTCGATTCAGGTTAGGGTTTATGGATTCCTCGATTTGTGTATATTGTCAGACAATGTCCGTGCCATACTTACCCGTCTCCAGAAATACTGTCACTTTCATTCTGGAAAACAAAATACAATATACGATATTACACAACTGATAAAATTTTCTGATTTGCATCGGATTACCAGGTGAACCGTATCACAAATGTGTTTAAACTGAGATTAATTCATGTAAAAATAAAAACAAATCGTACTTAATGATGAGGACTTTCACTCATTCGACTCAGGTTAGGGTTTATAGTTCCTCGATTGGTGTATCCTTGTCAGGACCATGTCCTGCTTGTACTTACTTGTCTGAGAAATTATGACATTTTCATCCTGGAAAAAAGCAAACAGTAACGATAATACATACAACGAATGACATTTCTGGCATGATTGCATGCAGGTGAACCGCCATCACAAATGTTGTTTGAAATGACGATTTACAAGTGCCAAAACAGGATAGAAAAACACAACAACTCGTTACTTCTATGATTGAGACTTTTCATTCATCAATCAAGGTTAGGGTTTATGGGTTACTCGATTGGTGTATATTTTGTCAGTAAAGAACTGCTATTTACTTTCTTGTCTCCAGAAATTACGTCTGTTTTCGGAAAAAAAGAAAAATTACAATAACGATATTAACAACTGATTAAATATTCTTGATTTGCATCGGATTACCTGGTGAACCGTAAAAGTGTGTTTCAAATGATGATTACAAGTTTCAACGGTGTAGAAATAAACAAAACAAATCGTTATTTTAATGATGAGACTTTCATCATTCGTCAGGTTAGGTTTATGGAATTCATCGATTGGTGTAGATTTTGTCAGTTACATGTCCTGCCTATTACTCTCTTCTCCCGGATTCATTTGCAGTGCCGCGCGGGCACTGACATTTCACATTCTCGTTATCGTTTCGGCCCGGATCATTATGCATGTTTTACCAATATGATTGTCTTTCAAATGCGTTAATATTTCCGCACTTATTACTCTTTCTTATTCAAATTTGATAAACCGAGCGGAAGATAAGAAAGCACTTTCCCCATGCATGCCAAGTCGACAGGGAGTCAAGTCCACCAAACGATATGGACTTCGCTTGCATAGGCATGCATGCATAGATTGTTTGGATTCCCCGCATTATTTTGAAAATATTACATGACTAAGGCTAATTGGTTGCTTATGCGGATATACGTCTCGTGGAAAACATTCTAAATTTACATTACAAATTATTTTTTTAGAAATTAATAGACCTATGTTTTAAAACAAAAACCAAGCAAAATGATTAGGTAAAGAACATAAACACTGAAGGAAGTTAGTATATTTCGCTATAACTTTAGTGGAACAACTAAGGCTTTATGTTTCAACGAATTTAGAATTAATATTACAGAAAGTAAAATTTAAGATTATTAGTTAGATATTATCAGTAGTCTTTAATATTTTATTGCATGGCCGTGTTTTCTTTCTCAAGATAAACAAAAACAGGCAATCGTGCTTTTGCCGGGGCTTTTGCCCGTAACGGGAAAGAATGTACGTGGTAATTTTCATGTATGTTTCGCCACTAGTCAACATTAATGCTTTAATTTGTTAAGCCTTGGGATGCACAAATGAAAAAAAATATAACTTTATTTGAAAAGCAAGAATTGTCGGTGCATGAATAGAAAAAATACCAAAAAAAAAATTTATGACATGAGTACACGTACATTTTACATGAAAGATATGGGACCCGGTATATAGCAAGGCATTCGAACCTGCGGGGAAAAGCTGTCCATATTCAATATTTTTTAAGTGCCTTTACGGAGTATGAGATTGTAAATTGTTTATCATCACAAATTAAAAAAATGTACAAAATACAAAAAGAAAGCAATGTACACTACACTTCACTTGCAGAAAATTACTACTACAGTGCAATTAAATGAGTAGAAATATATTTTCCCATAGAGGCATCCAAATTGAAAGTGCAATTAAATATTCACATTCTGAGAAAATATCATTTTTAGAGAATAAAGTATCGAAAGATAACGTCAAAATTGACAGACTAATATGTTAGGCTTACATTTAGGCCCACAAGAAAACTGCTATTTGGAGAATGAATTCATGCGATCCATTAGAGATGTCCCGCGATGCGCCATCAATTCTAGTAGATCATCATGTTTTTTTACATAATGAAAATGCTTGTCTCATCTGCTAAATCACTGGTTGAAATAGCTAAGCGCAAATCGATGTCCATGTTTTAAATATCGAATATCAGCTTTTTAAATCCCGATCCAGAATGTTATTTAAAACAGTATCCTATATAGTACGCTTTTGTGTATGACATTACGGGTTTGGAGTTTAGTGGATTAATAAACGAAATATGCGAGTATCTCATTAATCGCGGATATTAAAAAATTTAGTAAACTATCTGTTATTTAGTTGACTATTTGTACAATGCGCCAAAAATTAGTTTTCGCTATCTAGAATTAGCCTCTAACCCTTACACCACAAAAACACCAGATATAAAACTCAATGAGCTGAGGCTAGAAATGCCATAAGTCCAAAAAGATGCGATCTGACGTCATCGTACCAACACTCAATATGGGCACGAAATCGTGGACGGGCCAGCGCTTTCCGCAGTGGCTTGCCAGCTGGTCATATGGAAGGGTGGGCCGGAGGCCCCGGTACGAATCCCGCCAGGGGACTTCCAGTTCTTGTAGCTTCTCCTTTTTACCACTCCTATTCCTCTCTGGATGCGATTGTGGAGAGCCACAAAACCATTAGCCACATAATAGATGACTGTGAGGTATACAAGTCCCAAAGAGGAATACCAGGCCTGATCACCTGATGTTGAAACTATCAGCTGGTTAAAGACGGATCTTCCACTGTATTTTGACGGCACGCCGAACGAACGAACGATATGGAAGATGTAGTTTATATGATAAATTTAATTTTGATTCTAATAGTGTATTTATGAAACGTAAACAGAACATTACATCATGTACACATGTATATAAATAAAATTTACGTAAATATGGCCCATTTTTTTTTTTTTTTGTTTTTTTTGCCTGGGTTATTTGCACACGTGCTATCGTCAACAAGGTTGATCTAACCCGTTATATATCGGAAAATTAGTACACGTGCAAAATATTGTACAATATAATCCTTTTGACAGAGAGATGCTAATTCGATTAAGGGAATTACGAGGACTCTAATAATAATGCTCCGTTCTAAATTTGGTTTCTTTGTTTTGGTTGGCCAGTAAGTATAAAACTAATAAACTATAATGAAAAAAAAAAAGACACGAACTCCTACTATGCTCTTGAATTCTATTTTCATTATAAGTATTTAAAAATCTATCATAGAATTTTGTTTCAAATTTAATAAAAACGAAATTTTATATAGGCAAGTTGGTGGGTATTCAGTATACTGTTTTTGCAAACACACACACATAAGTGACCGCCAAACATAGTTTCCTTTAATCAAGTTCAGTCATGTGATAAGTATTGTATGGCAAGGCTCTCCAGGACCTTATTATTATTCAGGCGCTATTCACGTTCAGCACCGCGTAAACAATTCCAAAGGCAAATGTCACGCACAACGCAGTGTTTATAGTGCGCGGTAATATGTGATATGAGTAGTGTGCGTAAGCCATGTATTACTTTATAGCATGCCAGTAATGCAGTACATTGAAGCAGTAAATACTTGGATAGGGGAATTATGATTTTATTGTCAAGTCTTTTAAGAAACACGATGGGCATATGGGTTCATATTTAATATGGAAATAGAGTATTTAGCATACACAACTTGCGGTTTCTGTTCAAAGGTGCATTTTCAACTCTGAGTTTCAAAATAGTTCCTACATGTACAGGGAATTTATGTTGTATAAATTAAATGAGTTGTTATTATGATCATTCAAATTTAAAAAACAGGTGAAAGTATCAATTACAGTTATTACATTTGGTACAAAAGAAAATATATAAAAAGCGAAAATATTACGCATTACTGAGATTCGTTAATATCGTGCAAGTGGTTTTTGTACAAAGCGTCGCAGTCCTACATCGAACATGGTTTCTATGATGTATTAAAGAGCGAATACACGCTGTTAGAAAATAGCGTTTAATTCAAAATACGTGTAATTTTATACAATATCTGGCATGCACTATTGGCATTTGCTTAGATTCAATATTAAATTATTGATAAAATTAATTTCAAAGATAGGTCACCTGTAAGTTTACTGTGATGTTATTATAAATTCTACATATATGTATTAATATTCAAAAAATATCAAACCAACAGTAAAGAAGTGGCGGAAGGCCAAGATATATATTATACTGTTATATATATATATATATATATATATATATATAATATATATATATTATATATATATATATATATTTATATAGATATATAATATGAAGTGGAAAAGGTCGACAAATAAATATACTATTATATATATAATATATAGATCATATATATATATTATATTATATTATTAAGATATTTAATATAAATGGGGGGAGAGATTTTTCACTGTATTTTTTGAAGTAAATATTATATACATGATGAAGAGTGCATGCTTGCAACATTGTATTTACGATTTAGCCAATTACGTACATCAGTGTGGCTGTCGCTAACACAGCAATTAAAGCATCATACTCTTGAGGTTAACTCGTCGTCTGGACACTATGTAGGGCTTAACCTTTGTCCAAACATCCTTAACGGAAAATACTAAAGAGCCGCGTACTTTCAGTTTATAAAGGTTCTTATTACTAATTATATAAAGCAAGAGAGAAAAAGAAAATATTATTATTTAACCTACATGTATGCCTCTAATTTTATTTATGCAATGCGATGACTCACGATACCAACGAGTTCACAAAGAGCGATTAGCGGGGAAGGCATGTTATCCTGAACATTGCATATGAAAAAAATGATAAACACTGACACGATGATAAATATTGAGGATAAGTATGGCAGAATGGAATGTGTACTTACAGTAAGGGCTCTATCTCCGTGTATTCTTATCATTATCAGGGTTAGTCATATTGGCCAATTAGAGTGATGAATTATATGTTCATCGGACCTAGGTCAGTTATTCCTAATAAAGGATCGTACAGTGTATTTTACAAAACAATAGAGCTGGCTTTACGGGATTTTATCTCTCTCTCTACCAGTTTCATTTTTATTTCCATGCCCTTTCTCAGGCGAAACGAGAGATTTCACATATCAGGTTGTCCATAAAAATGAAAGCTCCATCTAAAAGGATTAAGATGAGCATTATTAAAAATTGTAAATAACTAATCGTAATGGAGCAAATACGATATTCTATGTTGTAAATTGTAATATTAGAAATCAAAAACGATTTTTAATTTCACTTTTTAAGACTTTGCTGTAGCCAATAAGGTCTTTCACCTCAACTCAGTATAACCTATTACAAATAATGTTTTAGTCGTAGTATTCGACCACTCCATTCAGAATCAATTTAATACCCGACCCAAAGTACTTGTGCTATTCCCCGGCCGCTAATCCGCAAGGTGGAAGACCTCTATTGATGACTATTTATATGAAATAGACACTCTATAATGATGCCACTTGAAATCGCTTTAAAATTGGAATATTATAATGTTTCTATATGTATCCCCTCATTTACATTCGAATTTGTAATGCATTTCTCACATTTTCATATCCATATTTTATTCATTACAATAAGCCATATCGGCATTGTAACTTCCGCTAATATTTTTAGGACTCCTGACCTTTCACCCCGTTCTATTTCAGAAAAATTGTCCTTTGTTGGTATTTCGAAAGATGGGTTCTAAGATTTTTGAGATGTAAAAATACAAAAAACATTTTAACTATTCCAAATAATTTATGGCATATATTTATATTGGCTTATATTTGCTGGAATAATTATTAAAACCATTATTGAAAACCATAATCTTGAGTTGTCAAATGTCAGGAGTCCTAAATTCACAAAACCTTCCCACAATGCATCCAATCTGCAATGCCGATTTCGCTTATTAACATAGAATATACTCCACACTGCAAAAATGGTGTCTGGCATCGAGCCTGTCTTCATTAGACATGTCCTAATTTAGTGTCTTTGTGTTCACGGTCACATAAATCACACGTCCTTTAGTTATTCATGACTTTGTATAATCATTCTAGTACATAGACAGACATTACCGATCAAATATTAACTCGGAGAATAAGTAACTTGTTTAAAGTCACTTATTAAGCGGCACTGGCACATTCACAAAATATGAATTTCTTCATTTGCTCTCAATGATAGTCTAGGGGCCATTGGAAGAACGAGATATATTTTACACATAAAAAAACATACCCCAAAACAGATATAGGGACATTGATTATGAGGATAAACCCATCCAGTTATTTGTAGCTCAACTTTTAAGTTTTCCATAACTTTAATCAACATGTGTATATTCATGAATATTTTCGACTCGTACTCACTGATATAAACCACAAATGTCATAGACCGGTCAAACAGTGTGCATATCGTGGTAAACATCTCACAGGGGTGTGTTCTTGTGTTAACAGCACTATTGTCGTCTCCTGCTGAATTTAACGTCGGCGACGTTAAATTATCAAATCGTTCTGTTCACCCTACAAGGATGCTGATTTGGTCTTAACATTTCGGGTGAGTGGCTTTTGTAATATAAAGCTTTACAACCATGCAAAAATATCGATTTTGAAAAAACTTGAGGGCGCACTATTTTTCAAAATGTGCCAGTGTCTCTTTAAATGATGGTCCTTTATAAGGCATGAAGAGAATACATGTCATATTCTGATCCTAATAATTTAAGCATATGGCTTTAATACCATTCTGATGTTCTTGTAGCTAATCGTGTCTTAAAATTTAACCCTCGTCTACTGAGCCATTTTTTTGTAACAAACTCCCGAAGGGGGGTGGGGGGGGCTACCACCTGTTATTTCGTTACTGAACACCGACCTTCCTGTAAATTTGGTACCAATTGATAGCTTAGGTTTCTTCCTTTCCATTGGTACCAAAAGAAGTACTAACATCCCCTTATGACGTCAGGCAATGACGTCATATTGTTGAGGAAAGTACCGAAATACTGAATATGAGGTGGAAAATTGATATTCGCAATTTTAGCGACTCAAAACCCTTATTATAGCTCTAAAATGCTGTCATTAATAAACTTAGTCATTTCCCATCAAGTAGAGTCAAAAACCGGCATTAAAATCTGATTTTCCTAACCTTTTTGGCGAAAAATTGAATTTTTTTCACCACTGTGTGTGTCTATGGAATGGCAGTTTTGCTGATATGCGAACTAAATGACGTCATTGTGACGTATGCTAGGCATGTTGGTACTCATTTTGTAATCATGGAAAGAGGAGGACCATACTATCTATTGGTACTAAATCAAGTGTCCTGTGATGTATCCTGTGGTTGTGTTAGGCATGTTGGTGTTGGTACTTCTCTTCCGGAGGGGGGGTTGGTTACCCACCCCCCCATCCATCCCTTGGGATCACCCTGTATCTCCTATACCCCGTTGGATGTTTGTTTTTTGGCTTAAATGAGCCGGAACATGTCAACTGACAATTACATTAAATAATTTGGAACCGAAAAAGGGGGTTTTTAAGCAACCGGGAAAAAACCTGAAGGGGGGTGGTAACCCCCCCCCCCCTTCGGTAGACAGGGTGAAAGACATTTAGCCGTGGGCCATCCAAAAACGTGTCTAATGCCGACAAGGACACGCCTAAAAAGTGGCTTCAAAGTCACGTCTCAAAATATTGTCGTCAGTCAAGACACATGTTTGCAGTGGAGGCATAGCCTAAAGTCTCTAAGTAAAGTAGGAGTGAGGTCCTTAATACAAGCGCATTTAATAGGAATGTAATAAAACAATATCTCGGAATCTCGATTCTGGAATTTGAATTTTGTGTTTTTTTAATTTGAATTACTTGGCCATGTAGGAGTTTGATGGGGCTTTACTACAGACCTTTTAATTCCTGTAGCCGTTGGTTGATTCTTTCATTCATGGATTTTCACACCAAGGAATCCGCCGAATAGATATAATGCTCTTACATTAACATTATGTAAAAAAGAATTGAAAAATCTAGAGTAAACATAAACGTTAACAATATAGGACCGCCATGCAGTCTGTTTCACTATTAGTAAAAAAAATTGTTTTTTTTTCTTTATACAATCCATTGACAAGAAAAACCGCTGGAAATATAATATATAGTCATGTACTCATACACGAGCAATATATACCATAGTTCCTGAATATATATATATTAATATATATATATTATACAATAGTGAATGAATTAAATTAAAATCGTTTGAGAAGAAATCGTCTCAACCTCTTTTATTTCTTACGATATATATATATAAAAATATAATAACTAAAGATGGGAAACGGCTTTTGTACATTGACTGGATCAATATTTGATGCACGACTCTATTTGAAGGACAATTCTAACTAAAGCGAGAGTAAAGATCATTGGCTGAGCGTAATTCGAACCGGCGACGTCTGGATTGCGAGACCAGTGCTCTACCAACTGAGTCTCTTCAGCCCTTTTGTTGGCGGTTGATCCCCTAATTGCTTGCCATCACATCTTTACACTCTGAATCATCTAACAGTATTATTATGTTGGTACTGCCGAATCAATATTGATGCACGCCCTAGACATTATAAATAAACTGAAGAACAGAATAATGTCAAAGCTGCGTTGTTCATTTACTGGATCATATTGGATGGGCACTGCTAATTTGAAAGGTACAATTATAAACTAAACGATAGTAAAGATTAATTTCTTAAGCGGATTCAACTGTCGACGGGCTCTCTCTCTCTCTCTCTCTATATATAGTATGTATATATATGAGAGTGATATAATATATATTAATATATATATCTTAGTTATATATATATATATTATATATATATAATATATATGATATAATAAAAAGAGAGAGAAGTCTAAAAATAAAAATCAAAAAACCTTTGGGTCCGATTATATGCTTGCTTTGTTATGCAATATTTCCATTCATAATTTCCGCTGAACTCATAATGAACATGATGTTAATCAATATAATTGTTATGCCTGCGAGACATGCGAATCAAGGATTCTCCTTAAATCTCCATGTGAATATATGCATACTCATCTTCAGATGAATTGATCGGAATGCTCTGCAAAGTTTGGATTTCTCTCTCTATTTATCTCTCTATTTAAAAAAAGATATCTGTTTTGCAAATGTAAATTACAATTTTTAAAAAGCAAATGTGAATAAAAACCCTGACTCCAAAGACTCCAACATTCTACGATGTGCACGCACTGTATTGATATCTTTAGTGGGATGACAGTATAGAATACATCCGTAATTCCATAAATATATACAAATTGTCACGAATGGCTAAATCCATATAATACCTGAACCAAGCATTTACATTTTTCAAATTATGCAATTCAATGACCGCAATCTGTGTCCATCTGCTGCAACGACACATCTTGCATTGGAATAATCAATATCTTAACGTGCTGTTAACGTACACGTAAATATGCAAAGTGCAAAACAAATAAAAAAATCAAGTAAAAAAATTAAAACACACACACACACAAATCGTGGAAATTTGTGAAAATTATGTAATTGTTTAACCAATGTCAAAATCAGTAAAAAGCGCCTCGAATTCAATCGAGCTACGGGTCAGTAGTTTATCAAAATGTATTGTAGTTCATTTGGGAAATATCCTTTTTTTTTATTAATTAATTATAATGTTATCCCTTTTTAACATTTGGTGAATTCTTTGCTTTTTGAGATAGCTTCCCAAAAACCGCTGACCTAAGACTCGGCTTGTTTGTACTCATTTGAATGCATATTGTCATGTTGATTCCAAATATGCATGGTCAAGACATTGTATAATTTTAACATTTTGAAAAAAAAAAGTTAACAATTTAGTGCTTTTTTTAACCAAACAGGTTATAATTTACATATTTGGGCTATTACACGTGTATATTTGGATTCCACAATTAGGTATCGTAACGCTTCCCCATATCTATGCTCAGGTAATGGGTTATACATGTATTGATATTAGCGTATTTTACATCGTGATATATGTCACCATTTGGATTACACATCATATAATCATACTAAAACCGACATCTTCATCTCTATATCATGTTCAATATAATTTGGAACGCGACCACATTCATTTATATTTGTATTATCCAGCATTTGTCAAAAAGAATTTCGAAGTAATGGCAAATGCACTTGAGTTACCAGGGTAAGTTTACAGTAGGGTTGCATTAAAAAAAAAAAAAAAAAAAAAAAAAAAAAAAAAAAAAAAAAAAAAAAAAAAAAAAAAAAAAAAAAAAAAAAAAAAAAAAAAAAAAAAAAAAAAAAAAAAAAAAAAGTGACTGACGTAGCCAATGAGGGGAGGGGGGGGGGCAGATTGCCCAACTTTAAAAAATATTGAGGTAAAAACTGGAAATTTTGACGAAAGATCATGCAAAATCAGCCATTTCTTGACCTATTTAGCCATCATAACCGCATACGCCACTGCATTGGTGTTATCCAGTAAATTTAACCTTAAATAGATATGGGACTTTTTCATTTTTGTCCGAACCCGGTTTTTTGCATATTTTGGAATTCTTACAATGTAATGGATCACACCCTTAAGTGAAAGTCGAATACGCCGTCTTTAATTTTATGTATAAGAATGTGATTTAGTATTTTCTGTCGTGCACGAGCAGACATTTGAAAGCATGATTTTAATGGAAGATACGATATCATGCAAGATCAAAACAAGGTTTGCTGGTTTCTTTTGTAACTGTGTTTCATAAACCGTTCTTCGAACGTCTCAAGAGAGAAATCCGCATCCTAAAAAATCTCCTCCTGTTCACTTATTAAATGTACATAAACACGGTTATTTTCTATTATATAGTTAATACACTTACTACAACCAGTTTTACGATCTTATTTCAATCAAAGACGCGGAAAATTTCTTTCTGCGAGCGAGCAATACGATTACAAGTAAGAAAGCATATTATACGAGGTACCAATTGTACGTTGTGTGAGTATTATTTATACACCCGGAGGCTTATTTGCGATGCTCTGCATTTGGATATCTAGGAGAAATTAATGAAGAATATCTTCAGCAGGTTGGAGGCATTACTATTGCTCAGAACGCATGCCACTTACACTGGTAATATACACTATCGTACAACTGCTAGTTTTCATGCCGTTGTTAGAATAATATAATATACTGATAATATTGATATAATGATATAATGATAATAAAATAATATGCGTATGGCGCAAGTGTTACATATTAAATTAGGTTTATAAGTTGGAATTCGACCGCTCCGTGTATAGCCAATTTCTCTTAGCGACGACCTTGTTGAAATCTAGAAATTGTGCATCAATTTGCATCAATTAATATTGATTATGGTTGTTAGAGCGAAACAGAATTCTCCCTAACGTCCTTTTATACATAAGACGTAACAAGGTGAAATTGGCTAAAGGTACATTATCAGCTTATAATATAATAATACTAAATTAAATAATAATACCAACATTCATGAATAATAATACATCATCATCATCACGTCGTCGTCGTTTGATCGTCATCGGCGTCATCTTCGCGTCGTCCGTCGTCATCATTATCATTACATCATCATCAGTATTATCAAGCATAGTAATACTTGTTTTTTTTCTGTAAGAAAGTGCCCAAATTCGGCAACATTGCCATAGCTCATATTTTGTTCGAGATCTCAGTGGAATAATTGGGATTTGACAAAGAGATAAGATGAAATGTGATCATCACCATCACAAACAACATCCGGAGCATCATTTTGTTTACTTTCATACGATATCAGTTTATCACTATTTGGTCGTATAATAAACAGCAATTTCAATGTTCAGACGAATACGGAAAAATTTAGGAAAGCTACAACAAAACAAGTAAGAATGAAATTAAATGGAAAGGAAGTAATAACAAACCAGGTATTTTCAGTAAATATGCGCACTTTTTTTTTTTTGGACACCAATTATCTGTAGACTTCTTAAGGAATCTGCTCCATATTCTCACCGTCATTTGTTAGGTATGTTTCTTTAATGACGGCGCACCTTTCGCCAAACCGTTACATAAGACTCTTAAGAAATGCTATGAGCAGTCACGGGCCGCCACCTAAGTTACAATCAAATATTCTCATGCGGTTTCTACGAACAGGGAGATGCCAACTGGTGCTTTTGATCATTGCTAATATTATTACGTCCTATTATTTTCATTTATTTTACCAACCCGCTCATAAGTAGAGGTAATTGGAAATTGTTTTAAAGAAAACAGTAAGTAATTTTCAATGTAAAGCACTAAACAAGAGAAGTTCTTTTCCCCGAGTTAGGTTGCAAAGTTAAAATGATATACCAAAGGATAATCCATTCTTATAAAAATGTACAGCGATTGCATCTTTTTTTCAGGGTAATAAAAGGTTAGCAATTCAAAGAATGTATATTGTCTATTCGTATAAAATACGCCATTTTCCCAATGTAACCATAACACGACTGTAGCTGTCGGAAGATATTTTGCAATGGGAAAAGAACTGCGCCGCGTGGATGATGTTACATTGAGCTTGGGCTTTATTCCGTATTGAACAATAATTGCTCCGACGACGGAACTACACTCGACCTGCCTCCGACTGTATCGACCAGACCAATTGGTCACACATTATACATTGAAACAATTGCGGTTTATATTTCTCTCTTTTTTAGATTGACGATTTCGTAAGACCAGTTTTATTTTTTTGGAATACGAGGCAATCTTGCGCAATATCGGCAAATTCTATTTTTGAATTTTACCCCATGACGAAATCCCAGATTTGTTTTCATAGAAGGATAGAGACTTAGCAGTTTGGAATGCCGATACAACAAAAGAGGGATTTAATATTATTGTGAGAATTAAATTGGGCATTAAGGAGCCTGTGCTGGAACCGGTCACAGTGAGACATTTCAACATTATGTCAGTACTTTAAATGATTCCTTATTAGGAATGAGAAGTATCTTATCAGGACAAATATAACGAGCAAGAACTTTTGCAACCGAATGGTATAAACGTTGGTATACATGGTTTCAAACTGTAGTTTTGATGTGGCATCCAATAATATACACCAAAAGAGTGACCGATGTCATAATACAAGTATGATGCAAATTTCCATAATCCATCATCCTGCATTGTAACTTGCCTTTATTTTGTGCCCAATTTCGGCGCCATTACCAGAGCTCAGTTTCCCACGTCATCGGAGCTCCCCTTATATTGTAAACGAAATTAAATCAATACCGTGTATGGTGTCAATTTTCGGCATTTGGCCAATAACAAAATGTTCAGCGTGCTTTTCTAAAATAAAATATTGCTTCTAGTTGGGGATATCGTGTTCTCATGAAATATAACTAAACCGACCAAAGGTTGGCAATAATAACAATATAGACAATGGATTGCTAAGCTAAATTTAGCCATGAGCTAAAGGGATACTGACGAGCCTGTACGATACGCCAAAGATACGAGACACGGTTGCTAATGAACATAATATATATGGATCAAGAGATGTTAAGTATGTGTGTTCAAAATATGCTCGTTACCAAAGGCAAATGTAAGTTTACATGTTGGTAGTCGAGAAACAGACGGAAAACGATGTTGTTGTTTGTTGAACTTTGTGCACAACTCGAGGACTATAAGCAAATATTTGTGATTTTGTTGGGACTCATTATTGTTGTTTAAGCAAATAATAGTACATGTTCATACAAGCTGCAGTCTTTTAGCAATTGATGTTATATCTCAAAACATGAAAGTGCCGAATTTTGGCGCGTCCGAGGGTTAAATTTGGAAATGTATCTCGCTATGCTTATAAAACATTCCATGCCCAAAATTCGGCATCGATTACCAAAACCAATGTGAGTAGACACGCATAACGTATTCATCAAATGTAAGCCAAGTGTAAGCGAGTTTAAAATGGCTGCAGAGATGAGATAATGCTCTACAGTTATATGGATACGAGTATATCACAGCTGTACAGAAAACGTCAATTATGCATTGCACGTACAGTTAAGGGATCGTCTTCAATAGGTTGTAGAAGCTTTCGCACAACACGGAAGCGCGATATGAGCTGATTTAATGGATGACCAATTCGACACCAACCAGAAAGAAAAACCCTTTGTTTGATAATGGAATTGATATGCTAGCATGGGCGTTGGTGTTTACGTTGGAAACAGACAAAGAAATGTCGCAATATTCTTATTAATATAGCAGAAAAAATCCCCGCCAAAAATACCCTCTGTTGGACCACAGCAACGCAATGCAAGCTGAATAGTTGTTTGTCGTCTTCTTACTAACATGGTAAGTCATTCGATGCCAATGAAACACAATAAAGAGGTGTTGACGAATATCCTGACAGCTGGTGTACAAATATAATGGCATATGTCCTGCTAGGAACTCTTCTAATTGAATGCCTGCCGTTAACATTAAGCATGACAAGTATTACTATTCTAAATTGCTAACGGTCATTTGTTCACCTTATTTTTGCAACCAGTGGTAAGTGATATGTCAAATGACATGGTGTTTTAGCTCATGTCACATGAAGATGTTATTATTTTAACTGGCAATTGTATGCAAAAATGTAAATTCCGTTATAATAAAAATATTTTAAAATATGTCCAGTCACTCATACGCAAATTCTATTGGTCTCCATTAAAGACGCCGCCAACGGTCGTCGCCATACTGTTTACCACGGCAAATAGTGGAGCATAACGAGGCGCCGCCACACCTTAAAAATTAGCACTATACTATATTTTTTTTCTATTTTTACACTATGTACATATGATAACCATAGCCACATTCAACGGGCGAAGAGCTCCCGAACAGAACATGTCAACGTCTAAGAACGGAACGAGGCACTAGTGATAAAGAAGGATGAAAACAAACAAACGAAGAAGAAGGAGACCGCCTCACAGCGACTGAATCGCTTGATAACATTCCAAGCCGCAGTAGCCATGACCCCACAAAGTGGCCAATGAACCCGGAAGGAGAAGAAGACCATCAGACTGTAAATAAACTATAAATATTATTGAAAGGCATTCGGTGTTGGCCCCAGTGGCGTAATCGACCGGGTATGGGTCAATTGCACCCGTGGCCCGAACTTTCGCCTTTTCGTCCGATTTTTGAAGGATCCCCGGGCCTGGTTTAGTCACATCTGCCCTTTTTACACCTTACTTGCAAGCGCGCGAAAAGAAACATATTGTTATTTTGGCACAAATTCAGACCAAGGTTGTTTGCAATTCCCGAAAATCGGAACGAAAATAATATCATCAGGTCGACATTGGAATTTGGCTCCTCTCGGCGTTTAGTGCCTCGTTTATGCCAATTGTGTCGCCCTCACTTTTCATTATTTGAATTTTAATTCGTCTTTTGGGTTCAAGAAATGTTTAAAGTGCCGTTGTTTTAACATTAGGTATTTATAGATGGGATATTAGGTTGACATAAAGACATAGCCATGTTATAGAATATTATCGTCATGTGAGTGCAACAAGGTCGAGGTGCAATAGCTGCCATGTGATGCATATGTTCTGCCATGTATAATCTTGCCTTAGTCATAGGCCTTTGTTCATGGGTGCACAAAATTGCCTGTGAACCATTTCAAGAGACAAATTGCCTGAAGAACCATTTCAAGAGACAAAGACTTTGCTCATAGTAGTATGTTGATAGGATTTTTTGACAAAAAGCATCTATTGCACATACGAACTTTGGCACACATGCGATATATAATTATTTGTACGTCCGGGCAAAAACGAGGCAATTCACCCCCCATTTAAAACATGTAGGTACAATGCTATTCCTATTATAGCATGGCCTGCCACCTATGACTCCTCTACCCTATCAGATTTTAAAAGTGACATTTACAAATTATCTATGCCATATTAAAAGTAAGAGGTGGGCTATAGAGGGTCACATTTGGGTCATAGTTTCAGATCGCTTCGAACACAGGCTATAATGATGACTTTATAGCTTATCCCATTTTCGAAGAAAAAAAATTAAAAAGTGCGAAAACCAGGTGCCCCCAACGAAAAATCCAAAATGGCCGCCAAATGGCCAAATCTATGTTGACCATAACTTGATAAGTTTTTGTTTAATTCACTTCATTTTTGTGGCATACCAATGTTTTGGCCTGCAAGGAATCAATCTATGCAACTTCTATCTCACCAGACTTTCCGTTTTTCTCGTTATGGCAGTTTTAGCTTAAATTGGACTGCGAGGGCCTTTCCCAAAAATTACATATCATATCAAAAGTTTGAAATTTTAACTGGTGGGCCATCATCTGATTGTTTGATGGATCATTTTTTTGAAGATTAGAGGCTGTTAGCACTTACCATTTTCCCCATGGCATCAATTTAAAATTTGAAAAAACAATCTCATTGGAATACACAGGGGTCAACGAACTTTTTACAGTAGTTTTCAATGGAGGGCATTTTTTGACATTAACAGGCCTATAGTTTGTACAACCGCACACACCACACAAGTCAAATTTTAAGCAAGTGTTTGTAAAAAATTCTCTCACGTTTTGATGTTAAAATCACCATTATCAATCCGATGCGCATTTATGGGAAAGCGCCCGCAGAGCTCAGTTTTTAAGCAAAAACTTCATTTTCAAGAAAACGAAAGGCTTGGTGAGATGAAAGTTGCGTAGCGTGATTCCTACTACCCCAAACCATGGGTATTGCCACCAAAATTAAGCAAATTGAACACAAAATAACCGAGTATGGTCAAAAATCAATTTTTGACAATTTGGCGGCCTTTTGGATTTTTCCTATGGTGCACCCTGGTTTTCCGCATTTTTTTCATTTTTTTCCTCGAAAGTGGGGATCAGGGTGATTACAATCATCATGAAAAGCCTGTGTTCTGCAGTGAGCTGAAACATTGACCTTCTCTAGCCCACCTCTAATATACGGTAATTAGTGAAGGGTAACATATTCGGCCCCTTTTTTTGTAAAAGTTGCACTTCTGGATGAAAGCGCAGATTTTGAGCTGTTTTTAGAAGGTAGTATATAGGTCTCTTACCATTGTTAATAAGTTGGTCGTAATTATTAAGAATGCAATGAAGTCTAAGTAGCAGAGCGAGACATTGTGAAAAAAAATCAAAGACGCATTGCCAGAAAGATTATCCCTCAATGTTTGACAAGGTGTAATAAACCCGTGTAGTTTTTTCTCACTGTATTGCTATATGCCTTCTTGTAGCATTTTTGTATGAACTTCAATCCCCACTTTATTGAAAATTGAACTAGAAGTGACCTCACAGCCTCATCTATGCTTTCTCCTTCCTGCCCTTCGTCTGGAAATTATGGGCAAACGTGAGAGCGCCCTCATGGCCAATTTGCCATCTATAGACGTGGTGAGCTTTATAATAAGTTTTTTGCGAAAACCATGGACTTGCTTGCAAAGGTTGTCCACAACATGTCCGATACATGCATTACATTACACGCAGATGTAAAAATGTATAAAGCCTAAAACATTGAGTGTTGAGCCTTATTTAAGCCGCACGGAAATTTGTATAGTTAGGTTTTAGGGTAGGGTTAGGCTAGGATTTAGGGTTAGGGTTTAGTTTAGGGTTGTTGTAGCAGGCACAGTTGTTTAGGGTTAGGGGTAGGCTTACACTATGGATCAGACCAGTGCTCTCATTCTTTAATATAAAATTTTTTATAACATTGTACAAGAAGCCAAATTGATATTTTGCTTAAAACGAAATATACAATCATGAACGACATTAATGACAGAAACGCCATGTATCTTCCTATGTATTTCGGTTTAATAGGGTCACCTTGCGATTTAATTATTTAAAAGACCTTACTGTCTCCTTATTATGACTAATGCCTACTACTTTAGTAATGTGTTCAACTGCCTACAAAGTTTACCAATTTTTTACACGGGTTCTTGCTAAAGAAAGCCCGTCAGTACTTAATTGACTAAATGGTTTGCCAAATGTATGATCATTTATTTCTGAAGTTTAGTATATTATCAATCATTTATTATTCCAGTACCAGACGATGATGATGATGACGAACGAAGACAAAAAAGAGAAGACAAGAGCTGACATTGGGTACTGTCGCTTGAAGCTGTGCCTTCTGTTGACCCGTCCGTCCAGAGTGCACTCCAGTACTAAGTCTACAGTCAAATCCAGTTGGACTAGCTCTTATTCCATGTTGTAATTAAAAAAACAGCAAAATGGCGTGAGTTAAACAACAATCAATTCAGGTGTGCAGGACTTTTAGAAAATTTGACTGTGTTCCTGTGCGGTTTGTGATATTCAGGCTGGAAAGCAATAAAAAACGATCATAACCCGCTGGTATTACGGCTGTCGAGGGTATTTTACTCGGGGGGGGGGGGCTGCCCAAAGGTACCCATACTCGTTCCCAGGGGATCTGAAAGTACCCCTAACGGGACCAAGTTTCAGGTACAAATACCACTAACGGGACACAGGTTTGGTTGAAATTATACTAGTTTTCAGTGACAATATACCCTAACAGAAAACCAATTTGCAGTGACTGATTATACCCCTGGTGGACCTGTTCTCAATGGTGAATAAAAGACTATATCTCTAAAATAGCCAATATACAGCAAAAAATACACTACCGCAAGAAAAATTACACACTCAGGGTTATTTGCCTGATATGTTTAGGTAAATTGTCCCTTTTGTATCATTGAACCAGTCACAATCAACAACGATAACTGATTATGTGAATTTGATACCCCTAGCGGTAGTCCCTTATTTGCAGCAGTCCCTCTTTTTTAGAACAAGCATGGGTACCGACCAAAAAGCAAAGAAAGCCCGAGATTTTAATCTTTTGTCAACATCAACACACAAAAATTAAAAACTAACACCTCAATTGTTTTTAAAAGGTGCTATACGAGCGTACCATTGTGTTATAAATGTTATACTGTGGGGATCAGAATGTTTTGATAACATTTCATAAAATATAATATTTAACCTACAATGGGCGCTGAGGACGGTTTGATTATGTTTTTTATTCAAACGTTTAACCTGTGTTAATGTTTTATAAACATCTAATAACCGGACATTAAACTCTTTATAGATTCTATCAAACGTGGCAATTCCAATATTTTAACCA
>JAMKCH010013139.1:0-56708 GCA_023653785.1 Ophioderma brevispina
TGACTATATAATTATGAACAGAACTGTAGCCCCCTTTATATACAGGGCTTCAGAATTAAATTCACATTGATAAGCATTTATATGAAACTAGAATAACTAAACATAGTTTTTTTGTTTCTTTCTTTTATTTCTTGTACATTTAAGGCCATAGGCCCATAATACATGAAAGTTACATGAATACAAATTACAATGGTGTGTGATACACAATAATTATTGAAATTGCTACGTAATTTAAAATCGAAAGAGGGTTGAATTTTTGCAACATTAATAACAACATCTTGATTTTGATGACACATTAAATAGATTATTAATTCCATTATAATAATCATGTTTTAAAATAAACTAAGATACTTACATTTCACCCTCTTTTGGAATTTGAGCAGTGGTAATTTTCTTCTCAGAGTCACTACCTTCTTCCATTACCATTAGTACATCTATATCATCAACTGTGCCTTTCCACCACACCCCATACCACAACATTTTTACTCTCACACCCTTTTCTAATCGGTCCCCTTCGATAACTTGAAGATCCCGAGAGGCAACGACATTGAACCCCCCACCCCCCTATCATTCCACCAGGACATCCATTGTTTAAGTGTCACGTCCGCATGGAACATTGCTCTCAAAACTGCTTCTGGATTCACCAAACTAGAATCGGCATCTGCTGTGTGTATGGGAAGTGCAAACCTATATAGAAATATGTGAACTTTTTTGCTTGTTCCGTGGGAAATGAGTCAAGTCCATAAAAAGAAATATAGAAAACTCGTTATTTTGTTGTTGACCTTAAAGCGGCACTGAAGTAGGCGAGGAGTAGTGAAATAAACTGATACTGTTGTGTGTTTGAATAGTCCCATGTCATACGCCACTACAGCAATGGACCTATAATATTTAGTAGTCCTTGTAATTTGCATCACTGACGTCTGATGATTTTTTACGTCAAGCGCGATATCAATAGACAATCAATGTGAAGGATGAAGCTGAATGATTTTACATACTACGTATAATGATAGGCCAGTATGCAAAATGACTAAGTAGCAACTTTACTCCTACGTCATTATTAATTAGTTAATAACTAATTAATTAAGTACATTTCGGTTCCAATATTTTGGAGATAATCAATTCATTGATAGATCATGAAATCAACCTTACTCTTTTAAACCAAAATGGTCATACGTCCAGTATGTAAATTTAGCGACGATGTGTATAAAACCAGTCTCATGACTTAAGTTGTTGGAAGCCAGCATTGTGTTACCATTCTACCAGACAACTATGAATCAGATTTGAATCTATCTGGAGTTACTGTGAACATGTTTTTGTTTTCACATACCATCAATGCAAATGGAAAAAGAATCTCTAAGCTATCATGTGGTACACATTAAAGACTAATGGGCGTTTCGGGAACAAAATCACGGGATGCACCCCCCCTTCGGACGTTTTTTACCGAAATGGTTTCAGTAAACGAAGTTACGGGTTCACTCCAGGACTCGATAAGGTGCATATATTAAATGTGAATTCAGTGCTTACCTTACCCAACTAGGAAAATGATGAAAAAGCAAGAAAAAAGAGAAAGATAGCAATATGTTAAAAATACGTTTACCAAAGATTTCATATGCCTTTCTACTTGAACAGCACTACTTGATGGCTCTTCGCCTTTAATCATGTAATCATTGTAAATTTTGTCACCCTACCCCAGATAGGTCAGAGTGAGGTATTACTTTACAATATTAGCCAAAGGTTTACATACTGTCCAAAAAACAATCCATAACTGCTTTTTTGGCACATTGTATACAAGATTGGTGCAGAGGCAGCTTAATTGGTACCACAGTCACGACGAAAACATCCATGTTCAAACCAAATGAATGTTCGTTCACTGATCCGCAAATATTAGGCTAAATCCTTCAGTCCTTAAACACGTATACACTGCCATCTTTATTCGCCATGAATGTTAGTTGCGATCGAGGACCCAGGCTAGGACAGGTATCGGGCATAATTAATGAGCATTATATAGCGTGCCGTGTGCATCTCCCGATCGGGGCTGCGCGATATGCAGAAACAGTCAACATTTCTAAGGGTTGAATCTATGCATAATGAAAACGCCGCAAGTTTATTACATACCGAAAGTCAAATAAGGTACCAATATAAGCTAATGTAAAAGTTAAACCTTCAGGATTTGCCATAAAATATGTCCACTTACGACAAAATGTTTGGGAGATGATCAGAAGTTCGAAAGTCCGAAATGTTACTCTTCAAACTGTACTGAGCGATCAAAGGCCATAGAGAGAAAGCTGGATACGGAACGATGCCGTAAATCCTCAAAAGCTTCACTCATAATTCCTAGTTTGACGGGGAAAGTAGCCATCAATGATAGATTGGTTTATTTGCTACACTTATCCTTACCATTGCGCATGTGTGGACATTTGTGCAGCTTCCACATGTAAATACAATTTTCCATTGATTCAACAACATTGCTGTTTCTCAAATATTCTGACGTCACGCAACGTCATTTAATGAGCAGCCCTCTTCTGAAATTTAATATTTCCATGCATATTTTTGCTCTTAAGATTCTTAAGATAAATGTTATGGTTAATAATACCTTATAGAGTGAGAGGGGTTTCTCAAATACTCTGACGTCACGCAACGTCATTTAATGAGCAGCCCTCTTCTGAAATTTAATATTTCCATGCATATTTTTGCTCTTACTTAAGATTCTTAAGATAAATTAAATTTTATGGTTATAATACCTTATAGAGTGAGAGGGGAATAATTCTGGCACTACCAAATCGACAAAAGTATTACAAATTGGAAAAAACTTTTTTTTTTAATTCAAATTGTTGAAATTCCATAAAATTGGCTTTCATTTAATTGCTTTTAAACGTATTTTATCTAAGCAATAATTGTTATTTCTTTGAGTGCTGACCAAGATAAAATTGTGAGAAAATTAAGATATTTGGTTAAAAGTACATCTTAAAATTGGATATGTGAGATGCTTACCTTTTAGCTAGAAATAATGGTTAAAAATAATTGTTTGAGGCAGAACTCCGCGTTCTCTAATGATGCATTATTGATGTAGGATTGCAGTACCTACAACTACGTACCTGCGAAGTACAAAAGCCACTGGGTGGATAGCAGCTATGTTTACTGAGCAGTACTCATCCTAAAGTGTACTCTGTAGTTGCCCGCTAGGTGATTGACAGGTACCCATGTAAGCCACCAGTAGTGGAGTACCTCTACAGCTGCTCCTCGGGAGTACCTTCACAGGTACTTCCCTACCGGCTGCCAAGTAGGCAGCACTTTGGACCATGGTGCCAAACATGCCATTGTTGTTTGCGACTTTCTGATAATTTTCAAGTAACATCTGTATTTGTGTTGAACACCACCAAAACACCTATATATGACATTTTGTGTAAAAACATAACATATTACCAAAATAATCACCAAGAGCTAAAGGCTCATTTGCATGGGGGTACCCACGCAGGTACTCCCGGAGTGGATAAGCTACTACGTGTGTACCAAGGCGGATGATTACCCCCCACTTTTGCGGCCCGCGATGTGGTACCCATGCTGGTGGGTACTCTGGCTACTTAACAGGTACTTCGAAGGTACTCCCATGAAGGAATTGGTTGTGTACACACAAGTTCTGTCAATGACGTCCTATAGATGAGGTGACATCAATGTTTACAAACACAAGTTAGCAGTAGCACCTGGTCTACTGACATGTTAGAGGTGCGAAAAATATGCCACAGCATTCAATGACCTTCCCAGGTCAAAATTCCAGTTGATCCCAGTTGAAAGTTGTTCCATTTTCCGTGACGGAACTAACTGGTTTCAACTGTTTTAACTGTTTGTAACCGGTCTTAACTGAGTTCAACTGGTCAGTGAAAACCTAGTTGAAAATTGTTCCATTTTCTGTCACGGAATCAACTAATTCAACTGGATTCAACTGGATATCCAACTGGTTTCAACTGGAAACCAGTTCAACTCTGATCACTGGAATTGTGACACTGGGTTATTATCACGCCAGCCTGATTGAGCGTGATTTTTAAAAGCACAGCCGCATGTGATCACCATACTGCGTACAGTGGCTTTGTTCGTTTGCCGGCGTTGAACGTCACATGTCCCCTCTCTATAACAATATCGCGACATTTACCCTATGGAGTTTGGCTATGTCTGTCAATGTCGTTCTATGCAATATTGGCGGCAGCAGAATTAAATAATAAAAGCTTTGCGAGAAACGTTTTCTTTGATATCTCTTTTCTTAACTTCAAGTGTTACCCTCCAATATCCATGACAATAAGTGAACCTTTAACCTTCGAACATATTCATATTTTACCAAGTTAAAATTTTGGGTAATGTTTCATATAGAAGTCCCATTGATGCAAATGAGGTATTGCCATTCATTCCGTCAAGCACTACTGCACAACGTCATACAGCGCATGACGGAATCAATTGTAATACCTCATTTGCATCAATGGGACTATATGAAACGTCTAGCATATTTTGAGCAGTATGACCCCCGACCCCTGTAGGCGCAGGCCAGAACTCATTAAAGAGACATGAAGAGATTTCCAGAGAGAAGCGCCCTCAATTGTTTTCGAACCCAGGTTTTTTTGCATATTTTAAATGCTTATAACCCCAACGTATTAGATCACACCTGAAGTGAATATGCCGAATACGCCGTCTTTATGTAATAAGATGATGATTTAGTAATTTATGTCGTGCACGACAGAAAATCAAAGCATGGTTTCCTATTGTGACGATTAGAATAGCAGGCAAATTCAAAACAAGGTTTGCGGTTAGGCCAGAACTAATGTATTTCAATGACATGTTACCATACATTCCACATATAAAATATTATTATCTAAGCCTATATTACACAACTTGTAGAACACACGTTTTTTAAATACGGGAAAAAATTTGCGCAGAGATCCCACGAATGATGATGGGTTAATTCATTTACATACATGACCTGTCCATTAGGCCACAAAATTACTTTGTGTTACCCGTTATGAAGATATAGCACCGAACGACAAATATTAAGTTGCCGTGAGAGAGTGTGTGAAGTGGCCCTCCGTCGCCATGAGCTAGAGCGCATAATACACACCATTTTCGGTCCCATAGCATCTGTACTGTTGGAACACAGCGCCACCTATTCCGTTTCCGCATCGCTAATTGGCCGGCTATTATTAGACATGCACTCCGTCTTTTGACTCCCTAGCATTCAAGCGCTGTGTTAAAGGCTCTGCGATTAGCTTGAACAAGGAATGAAAAAACGGTTTCGCGGTACCTTGGATATCGCGAAATCAACGAATCAGGTGGTCGATCTGATGTTAGAAATGGGTTCATGACAAAAAAGACCAATTAGCTCACTAGTTTTGTATGCCTGGCGTGTGGCATGACTTAATAGCAGCAATCGAGAATTGAGGCAGCTGAAAGGTAAGAAAATTGCTTGTATGGATCGTTTTTTCACGGTTTTTTCGTCTTTTCCCCAAATAAACCTATATTATAAACTAGTCAGCTAACTAGACAATTTAGTTAGGAATATTTTGGTGCGTAAATCGTTACGATAGGCCAAGTATTTTGCGCAATCTCCAGTGTACCGCAATGTACAAAAAATCCAAATCAACGCTATCTGACAGAGTTTCCCACCCTCAACCAACGGCGGTCCGGAAAGTAAGTAGTCTGTGTCACAGACTGCAAAAGATATTATCTAAATTAGTACTGCGCGAGAGATTAACGTTATCAGTCCGTCATAGCGAATGCATGCAAATGAAAGTAAATCTCAAATATCTCCCGGAATATGAAGGGGTTCTATGGAGATTTTTTGCATCAGAGGGTCCGTTACTATGTTTTGTTTTCAATAGGCCTATGTATCGTAATTGGGTCTGAACCTAGAGAACCTAGCGAGAAAATTGAACGTTTTTGTCGGGTACTTCGGTGCTCGCAAACACTGAAAAGTGAACACGCAATCGCTACGGGCCGCATCCCTTTTCCCACAATGCCTTTCGGTATTATTCAGTCTTGAGAATTTTCAAACGCTGGTTTCAATTTACGATTTCAATTTTAGAAACAGGATATACGTACTTACCGGACCGCCGTACGCTCAGCCGATAATGACGTGGTTGATAAACTCCCTAGGGCAGTGAAGATTTGCCAAGGTTTGCCAAGATTCAACAATGGGCGGCGCTGTGTGTCAAGACGACACGTAAATGATGTGAATAGTGCTGGTTGCATCCTCCGTCGCCGTGAGAGTCTGTGTTTAAAAAAAAAAAAAAAAAAAACCAGAATATGAAGGGGTTCTATGGAGATTTTTTGCATCAGAGGGTCCGTTACTATGTTTTGTTTTCAATAGGCTTATGTATCGTAATTGGGTCTGAACCTATAGAACCTAGCGAGAAAATTGAACGTTTTTGTCGGGTACTTCGGTGTTCGCAAACACTGAAAAGTGAACACGCAATCGCTACGGGCCCCATCCATTTTCCCACAATGCCTTTCGCTGGTTTCAATTTACGCTTTCAATTTTAGAAACAGGATATACGTACTTGCCGGACCGCCGTACGCTCAGCCGATAATGACGTGGTTGATAAACTCCCTAGGGCAGTGAAGATTTGCCAAGGTTTGCCAAGATTCAACAATGGGCGGCGCTGTGTGTCAAGACGACACGTAAATGATGTGAATAGTGCTGGTTGCATCCTCCGTCGCCGTGAGAGTCTGTGTTTGATGGCACTCTCCGTCGCCGTGGGAGTGTATGTCAAGTGACCCTCCGTCGCCGAGAGAGCGCACATAGTTTGGTTGTACCCTCCGTCGCCGTGAGAGTGTGTGAATTAAGTTGCCCTCCGTGGCCGTGAGAGCTCACGTAGTTTGATTGCACTCTGTCGCTGTGAGAGTGTGTTTGATTGCCATCTCTGTCGCCGTGAAAGTGTGTTTGATTGCACTCGCCGTGGGAGTGAGTGGGGTAATGGCCCCGGCCCCCGCCCCGCCGCCGTGAGAGGCGCACGTGTTTGATGCACTCTCCGAGAGTTGAGAAGTGTGTGTTTGAGTGGCCCTCCATCGCCGGTGAGGCGCCGTGAGACGCACTCTGCGCGCCGTGAATGTGCGGGGAGTGCGATTGATTTATCTCCTTCGCCGCGAGAGTGTGGTGTGTGTTTACACTCTCCGTGGCCTTGAAAGTTGTGTTTGTAAGTGGCCCCTCCGTCGCCATGAGAGCGCACCAACGATCGATATGTTCCTCTTTAGCTCTCTTGTCACAGTTTACATTCAGGTCAACCGCAGAAGCTCGTGCTTACACAATGCATATTTTACCCCAAGGGGGTGTATCCTTCGTTACACACAGCTTTTTTTTATTATGTTATTGTTTTTTGCTTATGTACATTATGCAAACTTTAAAAAAACTGTTAAATAATTCGTAGATTTATATTTCTTTATTTTTATTCATTCAGTATTTATTGGCTTTATCGGTCCACAACTAAGTTCGAGTCTCTCTCGGCAAATTGCTTAAAGCATGGGTGATTTAAATAATACTATTATAATATTGCATGTAATATACTAGAATATCTTTCTGTAGTTAATTATCTATTGTTTTCGTTGTGCATTAGTTTTTTCACAAATGCACCAGTGCCCTGTCAGGTAATGCACGGGTCATCAGATAAGCCGCAGGTCACCACAATTCACAACTTCTACAAATACCGGCAATCATTTGATATCGACTTAACTGCTCAAAATCAGGAACATGCTGCATCTTATATATACTACCTGGCTGCTCCGTCATCTCTGGGCTATTGGCAACAACATGCTGACCTTTTGGTCTCGTCTCGCCTGCCCTTCTGTCCTGTGCTAATCTCTTGGGCCTTCTGTATATGTGAGTCATGTCCACTCCGGCTCTTTGATGATTATCGAACCACTGCGTCTTTTGGCGACCTCTTTTCCCTTTATTTCCTTCGCACGTATCCTTCAATGATCCGTGCTGCTAACGGGCTCCCGGCTCCCACTTTCAATTATATACCCTCTACAAACTAAGTATCTACAATCTATGGTGTCCAGGCGGCTAAAATGATTGTGCTGGCAAATATTAGTTTCTCGTATAAAGGATAGTTGAATTCACATCGCAGACCATTCCATATAATGTGATATTGTACTCCTTTTTCTTTCAGTAAATTGATTACATAAACGCGTACATCTTGGGAGGGCGAGTTGGTGTCAACAATGCGGCCCGGTTCGATTCCCGGTCGACCCAGTGTCGTATGTGAATTTGGTTGCCGATCCATACTCGTCCTCTCAGTTTTCTCCGGAACTTTGGTTTCCTCCTGCAACTAAAATCCCTAAAATCGAACTTCTTCCATAAATCTTTCCGCCGTTGTTCTGGAGTCGTCCCTTGAATTTAATGCATACGGCAATATTGGGGTCTGCCTGGCAAATGCCGATGATGAATAAATTTTAATTAACGGAGAACAAGCTTTTCGTACCCTCAAGGGAATAATTTGTTTGGCATTAACTGTTGATCTAAAATATGAAACTCCTAATGTTTTACTTTGTCAATTTTGAACACCTGCCCACATGTGGTTTATTAGCCTATGGGAATCAAGTAATACACGAACCCCCAATTCACAAATAAAATAATAAAATTAAAAAAAAAAAACCATCAAGTTTTTTGCACTGCATTCTGCGTTATGTGCTTTAACATCTACTACAGTGGGCGTTTGGAATTGGTAGAAGAAACGTCGTCAATAATGGGGTTGTTGGGCAGAATTCCCAATCCGTCAATCTGCTGTACATGTTAAACAATAAACTTGTAAAAAACGGCATGTTGACTGGCAGCTGGGACCAACAACATGCCAGACGTGAAATAACTAGATCCGTCAAAATAACGAACCATTTGCAGGGAACGTAAAATATGGCGTAAATCTCAGCTTCAACGTTGTTGTTGGTTTTTGACTTGTTTAAACAATATTAAGAATTAAAACGTTATTACATCCTCTGACAAATGTTCACGTTGTTTTGCTATAGTAAATCCTACAAACGTTGTATTTACTTACCACACACGTGTTGTAAAAGTTATATTTTCACAGAAGCAAACAATTTTGAGAAAAAAAAGGCAAAAACAAAGAGAAATTGAGAATAAAGATGTTAAACCAGTCTATACCTTTGTTTTCTAGGTAATGAACACATTCTACTGTCACCAACTACTTTATCCATCATATGAATAAACTTAAATACATGTATCCTTACAATTGATTCGAACCCGTACTTAAGATTAGCAAGTCCTAACCCTTATACACTACACTACATGATTTTTACTATACAATGTTTAAAATTCATTATATATGTGTGTGTACTACTTTTTAAAATAACTAATATAATACAAGGAGGAAAAGAGTTTTTAAAACTATTTTTAAAAATGATAGGGAAAATAAGATTTTGCATTTTTAATGACTTTACTGACGACGTTATTTAACACATTTTATATGTAAAACGATTTTCATAGTTTGTATTCTTACATTAAAAACAAGTAAGTAACAAAAGAACGTAAAATTACGGAAAATATAATAGCGGTCACCGTATAAATATTACATGTTTTCAAAATGTGTAATATTATTTTTTAACCACTGTTTATTTACATTTTTCTTCTTCAAAATTGTAATTTTATGTTAGGTATAGGTAATAAAGCGTGAAGATTATTGAATAATTTGGGTTTACCGTAATTTAAAAGGTAAAGTCTGGTAAAATTAGGAACATTTTTAACAGTGTAGGAGGATACGTCAACTTTTTATAGTAGTACTGCAGCATCAGGTGAAAAAGGGCCTTAGATTTCTACCAACCAGGGCCGGAATAATAACATTTGCAATCATAGCTAAAATTGATCATTGGGTTGTGTAGTTCACGAAAACACGTGATGACAAAAATAAAAGTGATAGCAATTTGCATAAACCATCATTTTGCAAAATGGCCGCCATTTTAAAGGTAATAGCACTACTATGGTGACTTAGTGTCGGAATGTATGTTGTCTGGGTCAAGAGGTTCAATATACAATTGCCAGAATTGTCTGAGTCATGGGAATTTATATACATGGCTATTTTTTCAAGATGGCCGACATCTCGTCAAAGAAACCGTATATTTCTTATTATATAACCTAGAAAGATGATTTTGGTGTCAAAATGAGTGTGTTCTGGGTCAAGGAGTTCAATAAGACTATTCTAAAAACTGTAGGATGAATATAAAGGTTATTTTGTTGCATTTGTCACTTTTTTCCAAGATAGCCCAATATTTTTAATACAAGTATCCAAGAGTGTTAACTTACTGCAATGTCAGGCTTAATGCGGCAAAGTGGTAAAATATATTAACCCAGATGCTCGATAATTAATACCAACACAGAATCCTCGGTAACTCCTCGTTAGAACTTCCTAACTGCGCTTTATGCCCCCTATGAACGAAAACCCCAAAACATTGACTACCATAATAGGTGTGGCACGTGCCATGATCATTATTTTGTTCGAATTCGTGGGCCATTTTACTCTTGACCATATCTGAACACAAATTGGTTTCTATTAAAATAATACGGCCTAAATATAAAATTCCCATGCAATTCCAGCTATATGTTTTGGGTGAATACATATAGAGTAGTCAAGGTGTCACATTTTGGGTGTCACATTGGTAGTCCATGAATAACATGACTCACGACTCATCTGACAGTTTTGAGAATATGGCTGTTGAAATCCTTAACCTATAAAACATCCACTTTGTCACCAAAATCGTCATCCTAGGTGCTGTATAGCATGAGGTATAAAGGATTTTGCCTTTTTCTATGTTGACCATATTGGGAAAATAGTGACGTATGAAAACTTCATTACTTAAATATTTACCTTACAGTTTTTAAATAGTTTTATTGAACTCCTTGGCTCAGAAAATTTTTAATTTGACACCACAATCATCTTCATAGGCTATATAATAAGAAATGTAAGGTTTGTGCCAATAAAATGTCAGCCATCTTGGAAAATATTCGGCACATGCAACATTTTATAGTTTTGGGAATAGTTTTATTGAACTCCTTGACCCAGAAAAAAACATTTTTTTTACACCAAAATTGTCTTCTTAAGTGTTTTTGGCTTTAAGATGGCTTACAATTTGGAAATTGGCGTCGTATGCAAATTGCCACCACTGTTAATTTTGTCATCACCTGTTTTCATGAACTCCACATCCCTACGGTCAATTTTAGCTATGATGACAAATTTTATTATTCCGGCCCCAGTAGCACTCTCCTAAAATGGTTGGTGCTGTAGCACTATAGGTAAGAAAATATCACGCCGTTAAGGTTAATTTAATAAATGGGCCTACAAAGGCACATCATAACAACTCCACACCCTGTACTTTTACATTTTCTTCGCTACTGTACATGTAGGTTGTGTAAAAATATGTGTGGTATTTTAACATAACTATCAACTGGTTGTTTAAGAAAAATATCAAAACAAGTTGTGTCAATTTTTACACTCAATTTAGTTCTGGAGATCCAAATTATCGTTTTGCTTTTTGCCCATTTCTCTTTGCCGTGCAATAGGCTATCTTTGTCTCTAAGTTACAAGTCGTCATACAAATTGCGTATTTTTTATAGTCTTTAACTGATGAAAAATTAATTTAGAAATGATACTCTCTTAAATGGAAAGATTGAGGTGAGGACAGTCCAAATTAAGATTGATAAGAAATCAGGTCCTTAAAGATAGAAACTCAAACCAAATTCCATTGAATTTTCAATCAAATTTTAGACGTTTCCCTCACTAATCTTTTTAGATTGATTTTTCAATCTTTGGGTTTTTAAGAGAGTGTAATTTTTTTAAACTAAACACACTTTCCAAGGAGATTCTATTCATTTACATGACCATTGTTTAACCTGTGAAATTAGACTTTTTTGACAGAATGTGCTGAAATCACAAAGGCACCTTTAAAAGAAATATGTCAAGATTTTTGCAAGCTCAGTTTGACTTACATTCATAAAATATATTGTACATACATCACAATTCCCCCCCCCCCCCGCCTAAAAATAATACATTTGATTGGTAAAATTAACAAATAGAGGCATTTAATTTTGCTTTTTTGACATACGAAGAAAACGGGCGGATTTTCTGCCACGGCTTAATTGATCAAAGCGCCCAACTCGTGACGTCAAAGTGATGACTCAAACCATCGTGTTAATCGATTGTTATTGCTGGACACGGTAATATTGATGGATTAATGAAGTATATAATAACATTAGAAAAAATTACAGCATGACTATTTTGTTTCATTCGTTGTTTTAATTATATTGAAGTGGCAACACTGCATTGATGGTCCCAACGACGTAAATTATGGATTGTCAGCACTTTGATACACCATGTGTGCGATGTGGATTTGGTCGGAATCGTTTTCGAGTAGCTATTGTGCGTGAACTTAAAGGCCAAATACTCACAAATGTGACAATTTTCAACTTATTTTGGATTTTATATGTAACTACGTTACTTAAGCTTTCCATCCATACCAAATTTTCCAAATATTCAGAATCATGACATATTTCCTTAACGGTCCATGGCCCGATCGGTAATATCCTCGTCCCCAGAAGCCCCAATTTTACCTAAGTGGTCAACATTTTGGTGTCAAAGAAGCTCTATTTTCCTCATATTACACGTGAATCTTAGAGCCAACGATTTTGGTTTGTAAAGTTATGAGTCGAAAATGTGGCCCCCATTTTGGTCGACCAATATAATTTACACCGTACTCTATGGGGCTTAAAAATCCAGTTTTTAGCTCTCGCATCAAAACGATTGAATATCGGCACGAACTTTACAGGTGGGGTTTTGTGTGAAGGCCAATCTATAAGATGAAACTTCATATCATTAAATCGGGCCATCCCCCTTACAGGTCCCAGCCAAGGAAAACACTGCCATTTTTTCGTCAAGGTTTCAAGTGTTTTGTCTTCTGAACCCATACTCTTTGAATACCTTGGGGCCATTCAAGCTACTTGAGTTGTTCATGTTAACGTTTCCTCGTGGATCCGTCATTCCAAACCCATGTCCTTTGAAATTAGCTTGCATGTACTCAGGATTTGACTGCAAAGGCAGGATGGCCACTTAAATCCAAAATGGCTGCCAATTACCTCAAATTAAATCCCATTCTCTTTCCCCCATGAATGAACTTTTTGTGTGTCAATATAGGGTTTACATGTACAGATACCGATTTTGTGGGATAGAATACTCCTGATCCTTATTATCATGTAAATATGACAATGTTGTCCAGTGTTTAGTCTGGGCATCCTAATTTGTTCGTATCGCCAACCAAACGGATGATTAGAACACATAATCTTACCCCTCATTCTTACCAAGCCTTTTTGTGTAACACGGATTACCAGGGGGAGGGGTGGTTACCCACCCCTAGAGAATTCATTATAAAGTACCCGATGCTAATGATCAGTTTAATTCAGTGGATAGCTATGGTCTTCCTCTTTCCAATAATACCAAAATAAGTACAAACAATACCTAGTGAGGCGTCACAATGCCGCCATCAAATCCGCGAGTCGGCAAAATTGACTTTTTTCCACAGAAAATAGGCTAAAATCCAATTTTTGTGGCTAAAAGGTAGGAATATCGGATTTTCTGCGGTTTTCGGCTCTAAATGATGCAGGACTTTTTTACATTAACCTAGATTTTTAGAGCCATGCTGTGCATAAGTATTTTTCAACAATGTCCATAAAATATCTTTGGGTGGCAACTTACCCCCATTTAACCTTCGACTTTGACGACATACCCGAACCCCGGGGAAGGTGCTACCGTCACCATCTTTTCGCTAAATGACCAGAAGGATGAGAATGATTACCTAGAAGCCTTTTACGCAAGCTTTTTGGGCCATTTTTAGCGTGCCGGAGCAAAGTTCCAACTGCGGGGGTTTGTTTAACCCACCCCCTTGGTAAGAACTAGGTTTTAATCTGCAATGCTGAGATAATTTTCAATTCCAAAGTTTCTTCCTTAATTCGCATCACTGTCTGCGAATCGGATTAATGGACTGTTACGCTATTGACAGACGAGTAGATCACTGTTCTTGGAGCAAAGTCCGCTTTCACTTTCAGTAATATCATCTCTCCTAGGCTGTAGACCTCTTGGTTGGGTCTCACCCTTCTCTTCTTATTTGGAGGCTGGGCAAAGTCCATTTGGGAAGCGTGGGCCGTTCACTTGATTACAGTATCAGCACCATAATGACGTCACCTGTATGATCAGAAATATGACCCGTCATATCAAAAGGGTGCATAGCTAGTATCGTTAATCCAACTCGTCTCGTTTGTTTACAGAGAGTTACGAGCATCTTACTCCTAGTATAAATATCTTCTCCAGAAAGAGGAGGGTTTATAGCCGTGGACTACAAGCATGATTTTTGTTGATCCTTTTGCTATACACACCCAACCTGCGTGTGTTTTAACTGGCATTCTGGGCTTGTTTTATAGCGTAGCATTTTTGCCTCATTATATTTTTATACCATTACACATGCCAACATAATAACTGCAGTAAAATTAATAAACTCCAAAAAATTATGATGAAAAGGGATTTCTCACCATTGATTTACGTGTTATTTTGTGGATCGTTTATTATGAAAAATGTGTCTTTCCAATGCAAAGTAATCATTTTGATGTTATGGCTCACAATAATGTAAACGTTTGTCAAATTGATTTGCAATTGTATAAGGAGGTGAATTTCATTAAAAACGACAGGTTATTTGAAACTTAAATTTATTGGATCTAATGAGAAAAATAGAAATGAAATCCAATTTAAGTATCTTGCCAGATGAAGAGGGGTTGCACCGATGACACCTCAAGAGAAGCGATTTACAAGCTTTGATCTGGTATCAATGTCTAAACAAGATATTGAGTACCCCTTCCATCAACATAAAAGGTAGGGAAGAAACGGAAGATGGTATTCGGGTCGGTCGGCCATATGTTCATCTGCTCCCAATTCTCACTAGCCTTTCATGAGGAACATGAGAACAGGGTTAACGTCAGGTAATAGCAAAACTATGTAATGTTTATCTTTCTGTTTCAAAGTACATGTTGTTTAAATGGAATTCACGTTCTTTAAATAACCATTGAAATCAATTTGACAAAACATTCAATTCATTTGTGCCGATCCAGCCCCTCAAAAGATCGCTTTGCATTTGGTGACAGACACATCTTTCCTAATTACTATCCACAAAAAATTAGAAAAAGTGAGAAATCCCTTCATCATTAAATTTGGCATGTTTATTTATTATGCTGCAGTCCTTAATAATGGAATGCTAAGGTCTAAAATATCATGAGGCAAAACTGCTACGCTATAAAACACACCGTATAAACCCCCTCTTTCTGGAGAAGATATTTATAGTGGGAGTAAGAATTCCTCGTACTCTCTGTTACAACAACGAGATATTTTTTAAGTAACGAATAAAGCTAGGCAACCTTTTGATACGACGGGTCATATTTCTGATCATGTGGACGTCAATTATAGATGCTGATACTGAAAAATCGGGGACACGGCCCAGCTTCCAAGGGACACTGGCCCAGCCTCCAATAAGAAAGAAGGTGAGATCCCAACCAGAGGCGAGCCTCCGTCTGCATCAAGGTATTGTCACAGTTTTATGCATCCGATTCAGCAGACAGACAAGTAGACCCCTTGGACGTGGGACCAAATAACCAACGGCTTAACAAATTCTGTAGTCCCCCATCTGGGGGGGTAAGGGAAAACCGAAGTGAATTCATAATAAATTATTACATCACATAACTGGTCTGTTACCCGCACATAAACTGCACATTTCCTTAAAAATATATAAAATGATCACCCCTCAAATTTCCTTTTCCTGCCCAATATCAGAGACCAATGGAATGTATAGACCTGTTCAGCTAAACCATGAGCTAAAGATATTACAATGTGCCGGGTATGTAGGCCATTGTTATAGCCAGGTGTTACCACCAAACCACAACCACCTCCACGATTTCGGGTTTGCGTGACAAATACCCGTCCTCTCTTCACACTACTACCCAGTGTAGCATTATATATAGGTCTTGACACTAATATTCTTCTGAAACGCGGTAAATTGAATCAGTTGAAGTTAAGCAATAAGTACGGGATTTGGTTCTGCAAAAATATGTTAGTTAAAGCGTCCCAGCAACATTCTCTCAAGAGTTTGTTCTGGGTTTCTTCCTTTTTCTAATAAATGATGAAAAATATGGCCAAAGTTAATTGAACACGCACTATAGAAGCTCAATATATTAATTTACTGTGAATAGGTAAGGTATTTTGTCCTGAAATTACCATCTAATTGGGAGAGCGTAACAGCTGAAAATTCTCTTCCACTGCGCAACAATAATAAATAACAATGGTCCTAGCACTTCCCGATGAAAGGCATTTGAGTGGTTGTCTACCCCGCATACTGCTGGTGCCGGTGATTATATCTTTAACCACACATAGTTTTCCTGAAGTCTATGTGTATCCACTTGTCACTGATTGGTGGAATGAAATGGAAGTACTTATTTATTTCTTTTTCAGAAAATGTGCCACTTTTATTGTTGTGGGAACAGACGATTATATGATCTTAATAGTAATTATGTTTTACACTTGTTTTCCCCTAGCGCCCCGATGGAGACTACAAAACAAACATGCATAGAAGGACATGTCCCATCATAAATGAGTTATACTTACGAATGAACTGTTTGGATGGAGTTATCCTCAGAATTGCAGTCTTAAACCCTGTCTCCTCTATATTAACCAAGATTGGTTACCACCCCCCAGTAAACTTTACTCTGGTGTCGCTAAAATGCCAACATATAGCTTGCGTAAAAGGCTTCTAAGTAATCATTTTCTCATCCTTATCTGGTCTTTTGCGGGAAAAAATGTAAGGTAGCATCGTGCACCGGTATTAATGTATGCCATCAAAGTCGAAGGGTAAGGGGGTGGTTGCCACCCCAGGATATTTTATGATGCATTTGAAAATATTTATGCCCAGTATGGCGCTAAAACTCTGTTTATATAAAACTAGCTATGTGCCTCATTTAGAGTCAACACCGCAATGAAAAACGATATTCCTACTTTTTTGCACAAAATTGGATTTTTCGCCTATTTTCTGTGGCAAACGCCAATTTTGTCAACTCGTGTACTTGATGACGGAATGGTGACGCCTACTAGGTATGTTGGTACTTATTTTGGTATCAATGGAAAGAAGAAGACCATGGTATCAAATCATAAGCATCGGGTGCTTTATAATGATTCTCCATGGGTGGTAACCCCCTTATGTAATCCTGTTACCAAAAAGGCTTGCTAGAACGATGGGTTATTATGTGTTCGCCATCATCCAGTTTGTTGGCGATCCTAACAACTTAGGATGCCCAGACTAAACACTGACAATATTGTCATTTTACATGATAATAAGGATCAGGTGAGTATTCTATCCACAAAATCGGTATCCCAGTACCATGTAAACCTCTTATGATTTGAGTAATTTGGCAGCCTTTTTGGATTTAGAGTGGTCCCTCCTGACTTGCAGCAGTCAAATCTGATACCATTCCCAGCTCTTTTCAAAGACATGGGTTAACATCACAACTCATGTATCTTGAATATAAATAATGTGATTTTTCGCGGCATTTGGCGCCATTTTGGTATTGAGAGTGAATCTTTTGGTAGCCTCTAACCTAATTTTCAATAGCTTTTAGGGTATAAACTGACGGAACTGCTGTAAAAACTTTGACAGGACGAGCCAAGACGCAGTATAAGTGTAATTAAGGTCATTTTGGCAGCCATTTTAATTTTGGGGCCATCTTGGATTTGGGGGGCGATCTTCGAGTAGCTCTCGGGCCCAATTTGAATGGGGAATGTTCATGCGGACAGAACACACTGAAAAAAACTTTGACAGGAAAAACTTAGAGAGGGTATTAACCATTAATCTACTTTTTGGCAGCCATTTTGGATTTTGGCCGCCATCTTGGGGATTTTTTGGGGCAAAATTCTGGGTGCCCCCTAGCTTATTTCAAAGAGTAGGGCTCAAAAGACAAAATAACTTCGAAACCTTGACTGGAAAAAATGGCAGTTTTTTCCTTGGCTGGGACCCCATGTCTACCTTTAGTATTCGAACCACCGCACCTACCCGAGCGAATTTGGTGCTTGGAACTGATATTTCTATAGAAAGTGGGTTTCGGACCTGAATTTTTGACAAATTTTATGGTCTTGGAGCTATGATCTAGTTAAATATGAGGTTTCGCTAAGGAGCTTAAATGTAGGGATTTGGGAAAAGCGGAGTCTTATACCGGGAGTCTAACTATAGGGAAGGATGTTGCAACTCCTTAAGGTTTCCATCCATTGCCCCAAAACTAGAACCGATCAAATGATGACCAAATATAATTACAACAGTGCTTTCCCCGGGGTAATAGACCGTAAAAGTTGTAATGAGTGTATTCTCGGATTTTCTTTTTTGCTCCTTAAAATTTTCCTACGATAACTGAAACCCTAGCTTTAACACTTAAGTGACGAAGGGGTTTTCACTCTGTCACTCCCGTTAGTGCACAAGGGGGGGGGGGGGGTCCATGGTACCCCACACTAAGGAACCACATTCCAGACAGAGCATTTTTTGCATAAATTTATTATAACCACAATTTAAAGGTCATAAGACAAACCACTAAATCAGCAATAAAAATGAAAATTATTTGGGCTTCAAATTAGGGCAAAACATTGTTTAAAACACACGAAAATTTGGCAAAAAGACGGAAAATTTCCAATAACCTCACCTTACTCAAACTTTTTGAAAACTTATTTATAGCACGAACCAAATTACATATATTTAACACAAAACTTGCAGTTTTTTAGGACATCTTGTATGTTTTAACGGGGTGTTGCAAAATGACACGGACGGCATTTTCCATAGAGGTTGTAGAGTAACGTTTGGCAACGTCCCTCATACAAACCATTTGTTTTTTCAGCAGCCATAAGGGTTATTTTTTTTTGATTGTTAGTAATATTGTTCATTTATATGTAGTATGTGCACATATCAGCAAAAAAATTGCTATGGTGCTTCGATTTTTAAAAATATTCTCAATGACTTCCGTTAGTGCCGGGGCTGGGGGGTTACATGGGACCCCCCACTATTAAACTCATACGGCTTGGCCGATTAAAAATTTTTTTTGTATGAAAAAAAAATCGGGCGAAAAAATTCTCACGCGTAAAGCGGCTAGCGCGAAAACATTTTTTTTGGGGGGGGTCCATAGAACACCCTGTCCTTAAGTGTCAAAGCTGCTGACGCCCCCCTAAACTATTACTCCCCCCAAAAAAATTAACTTATAAATAAATAAAAAAATACAATAAAAGAAATACGGCCACATTGTTTTTTCCCTTCAAGATTTAACGGGGCCAGTGTTCTTTTCCCATCAGCAAACACTCTCATGTTGGATACTGGGCCTCACAAAATGCAAAAGTCCCAGGGTTCGAACGTTTTTGCGAAGTCCTTTTGCATAATGTCCCCATGTATCAAATAGGAACCGCTCACAACACTATTAACCGGGGGGGGGGGGGGCTGAAAATCTTTTAACCCTTCAAGTGGGGGTAACAACAAACAGCCATAAAATAAAAATCACCCTAATTTTTTGCTCATGAAATGGGATCTATATGATTTCTGTGGGGTTGACGTCCAGTATTTTTCACGGATAAAAATCTATAAAAATGATGCTATTAGTTGTTGCTATCCAAAATGGTGCCCTGTATATCTTTTTTTTTCACCCCCCAACCCCCCACATTACAAGTTTTTTGCAAACAGCTTTCCTTACAACACCTGTACTGGTTGCCTTGAGTAACCACACAACTACATTCACATAGCGTTATTAGGGTGTTCAAAAACATCAAAATGTAGACAAGATGTATGTTTGTTTCTTAATCCCGAATTGTGATGATGTGTTAGAGTATTTAATACTCAAATTAAAACAAGATCAAAGATATTGTAAAAGCAAAACAATAAATAATCACGGTATATTAACGAGCAATGCATTGCTTACACTTGTTTAAGCTAGCCAAACTGACAAAATCCTCTTTAGTGTCAAAAACATACAAAATACTTGTTTAATGGTATTGTTTTTAAGCTTTTTAGTCGGTGGATATACTTGTTTAGGGTGAAGTATGTGTTCCCATCATCCAGTTTGTTGGCGATCCGAACAACTTAGGATGCCCAGACTAAACACTGACAATATTGTCATATTTACATGATAATAAGGATCAGGTGAGTATTCTATCCCACAAAATCGGTATCCAGTACCATGTAAACCTCTTATTGATTTGAGGTAATTTGGCAGCCATTTTGGATTTAAGTGGCCATCCTGACTTTGCAGTCAAATCATGAGTACCATGCAGCTAATTTCAAAGGACAATGGGTTTTTGGCATGACGGAACCACTGAAAAAAAACGTTAACCATGAACAACTCAGGTAGCTTGAATATAAATAAGGTGATTTTCGCGGCCATTTTGGCGGCCATTTTGGATTTGAGAGTGAATCTTTGGTAGCCTGTAACCTAATTTCAATAGCTTTAGGTTTAAACTGACGGAACTGCTGTAAAAACTTTGACAGGAAGAGCCAAGACGCGGTATAAGTGTAATTAAGGTCATTTTGGCAGCCATTTTAATTTTTGGCGGCCATCTTGGATTTGGGGCGATATTCGGAGTAGCTCTCGGGCCAATTTGAATGGGGGAATGTTCAGGAGGACAGAATCACTGAAAAAACTTTTGACAGGAAAAACTTAGAGAGGGTATTAATCCAATTAATCTAATTTTGGCAGCCATTTTGGATTTTGGCCGCCATCTTGAATTTGGGGCAAAATTCTGGGTGCCCCCAAGCTTATTTCAAAGAGTATGGGCTCAAGAAGACAAAATAACTTAGAAAACCTTGACTGGAAAAAATGGCAGTTTTTCCTTGGCTGGGACCTGTCTACCTTTAAAGTATTCGACCACCGCACCTACCCCGGATGCGAATTTGGTGCTTGGGAACTGATATTTCTATAGAAAGTAGGGTTTCGGAACTGAATTTTGTACAAATGTTATGGTCTTGGAGCTATGATCTTGTTAAATATGAGGTTTCGCTAAGGAGCTGAAATGTAGGGAATTTGGGGAAAAGCGGAGTCTTATACCGGGAGTCTAACTATAGGGAAGGATGTTGCAACTCCTTAAGGTTTCCATCCGTTGCCCAAACCGATCAAATGATGACCAAATATGAACTTACAACTTTCCCCGGGGTAATAGACCGTAAAAGTGTAGAGAATGTATTCTTCGAGATTTCGTTTTTGCTCCATTAAAATTTACTACGATAAGCTTGAAACCCTAGCTTTAACACTTAAGTGACCAAGGGGTTTTCACTCCCGTTAGTGCACAAGGGGGGGGGGGGGGTCCATGGTACCCCACACTAAGGAAACCACATTCCAGACAGCATTTTTGCATGAAATTTATACCACAATGTAAAGGGTCATAAGACACCACTAAATCAGCAATAAAAATGAAAATTATTTGGGCTTCAAATTAGGGGCAAAACATTGTTTTCAAAACACACGAAAATTGGGCAAAAAGACGGAAAATTCCAATAAGCCTCACACTTACATCAAACTTTTTGAAAACTTATTTTATAGACGAACCAAATTACATATATTTAACACAAAACTTGCAGTTTTAGACAATCTTGTATTTTTTACGGGTGTTGCAAAATACACGTCATTTTCCCATAGAGTTTGTAGAGTAACGTTTTAGCAACGTCCTCAATAAAACCATTTGTTTTCAGCACATAAAGGGTTATTTATTTTTTATTGTTAGTAATAATTGTTTATTTATATGTATATGTGCACATATCAGCAAAAAAATTGGCTATGGTTCTTCGATTTTTAAAAATATTCTCAGATGACTTCCGTTAGTGCCGGGGGGGGGTTACATGGGACCCCCACTAATTAACTCATTAACGGCTTGGCCGATTAAAAATTTTTTTTGTATGAAAAAAAAATCGGCGAAAAAATTCCACGCGTAAAGCGGCTAGCGCGAAAACATTTTTTTGGGGGGGTCCATAGGAACACCCTTGGTCACTTAAGTGTCAGAAGCTGCTGACAGCCCCCCTAAAATATTACTCCCACCAAAAAAATTAAATTAATAAAAAATAAAAAAAATACAATAAAAAGAAAAAAATCACGGCCACAGAGTTTTTCCCTTCAAGATTTATACGGGGACAAGTGTTCTTTCACATCATCAACACGCTCATGTTGGATACTGGGCCTCACAAAATGCAATAGTCCCAGGGTTCGATACGTTTTTGCGAAGTCCTTTTGCATAATGTCCCCCTGTTATCAAATAGGAACCGCTCACAACACTAGTAACCGGGGGGCTGAAAATCTTTGACCCTTCAAAGTGGGGTTACAGCCATAAAATAAAAATCACCCTAATTTTGCTCATGAAAATGGGATCTATATGATTTTCTGTGGGGTTGACGTCAGTATTTTTCACGGATAAAAATCTATAAAAGGATGCTTTATTTGTTGCGATCCAAAATGGGGGCCCTGTATATTCTTATTTTTTTCACCCCCCCCCCCCCTTACAAGTTTTTGCAAACGCTTCCTTAACAACTTGTACTGGTTTCCTTGAGGTAAAAACAACACAACTACATTCACATAGCGTTGATTAGGGTGTCAAAAACAGCAAAATGTAGAAAGAGGGTATGTTTTTTCTTAATCCTGAAATTGTGATGTATGTGTTAGGGTATTTAATACTCAAATTAAACAGAGATCAAAGATATTGTAAAGCAAAACAAGATAATAAAGGATATATTAACGACACAATGCATTGCTTACTTGTTTAAGCTAGCAAAAACTGACAAAAATACTTCTTTAGTGTAGCAAAACAGACAAAAATACTTGTTTAGGGTATGTTTTTTTAAGCTTTTTTTAGTCGGTGGATATACTTGTTTAGGGTGAATTTTGGAAGTCCATGTTCACGCATCATATCCACCTTTGAATACAAGTGCCCCCCCCCCCGGGCATTTAGGACCAGTTTTCAATTTTTTTTTCACTTCTCCCCCCTCCCCTAGTCACACTAAGAGCACGACATCTGCGTTGCTTTGCGACGCTAAAGGGCCCACCTTGAGCTGCTGACTAGGTCCTTTTCCTTAAGGTCGGTGTTAGGTGGGTGTTAAGGCAGGAATTTAGTCAAATGGCCTTTGTTAATTTTTTTTTTCATGTTTAATAATATTAACATGTTTTCTTTCCATATATTTTAACAGAAGTTGGAAGTCATGAGCGCATCAGGAACACCTTGATGCATCGATTCGATGACGCATACCCATGGTAACTTTTACCAAATAATTGTAAAATGGCTGCCCACATGAGTTGCTTTCGCAACATAATGGGAGTATAAATTCACGATTTGAGCCTCATAAATTGTTGGATTTTGATCATAAGAACCAAGATGAAGTAATTTGACCTGGTGCAGAAGCAGTGTGAAGAATAAGAGATGAAACGCTTGTGTTTTGCACACTTAAAAATACAGGGTCAAAAATAACCCTAAAAGGGTCAATTTTGACACGCAGGCTACTGTCAATTATGCACCGACTAAAAAAGGGTCAAATTTGACCCCAATGATCTGGTCAAAATTTGACCCCAAATTGTGGTTAAAAACAACGCCGGTGGGGTTAAAATGACTATATTGTGGGTCTTATATCTTTTTGAAAAATAACCCTTTTGGGGTCAAAAATGACTATATTTAATAGTCATTTGGTTAATCGGGATGCAAATAAATCTTGATAAAGAAAATAACCCCAAATGTAGTTGATTTCAACTACCTCCTTTTGTCAAAGATGACTAAATTTAGGGTCATTTGAATTTGACCCGTTTAGGGGTCATTTCAATATGATGCTTAAAAACAGAAAATGACCCCGAATGTGGTTGATTTCAACCACGACAAGTGTCAAATAAAAGTGACCACGTAAAATGGTTGATATTTTGACAACATTTGGACAAAATGGCGATTTTCTCTGTGTTCACTTTCGACGATAATTCGTGATTTTGGTTCCCAGTTACTCGAAATCCATATAGCAACAGGTAAAAATGAAATGCGTCGTATAGAGCATAATATTTATGTCCAACTTTGAACAATTTTGGCGTTGCTCCAAATTGACGCACGCGGATTTTTACCTTTTTTGGCAAGTAGACCTAATATGAAAACTAGTGCACAATTTGAAAAAAAAAGGAAATACTGACCCTAGAACCATGACTCTGGAATACAAAAAACCAACAAGGCATAATTTTATACCATTTCTGTATTTTCTTTTATAGGGAACCAACCCATGAGTGAAAATCGCAAATTTTTCGTGATTTTCTCAAAAAATACATATTTTGGGAAAAAAGATTATCATATTGGATTCCTGGAGTCATTTCCTTCTCGATGTATTTTAAATAAAAAGTTGCCATTCATTTAAGCTAGAACTAAAGTACTAAGAAGTTGGGTGACCCGATCGACAACCTCGCCCCCCCCAATTTATTCCATCAAAATGTGATTTTGGTATCAGAAGAAAGTTCATATTTTTCTCATGATATACCCCAGTGAAATTTAAGGAAATGTTTCCTGATGATACTATGAACAAGAACGTCTCTAAATGTGGCCGACAATATTAACACACCAGTCCTTTAGGCCAATTTAATAAAAATATTGTTTTTAACTATTCAAACGGCTTATGGGCCGTTTTTACCTGAAATCAATCTAACAAGATGTTTTTGGTAATATGCTTTCAGGTGAGGGAGAAAACATGACAAATTTTCACTGTAAAACATCCACCGTATTTTTACGGTTATTTACATGCAAATTTTACGGTTAACCGTAATTTTACGGTGAAATACCAGTAAACCAACCATAAAAATAAAGCAGTTGCGGTAAAATACCGTAGAAATTACGGTAAACCGTCAAATTTACAATAAAATGCTGGCAACCCAGTTGCCAGGTATTTTACCGGTAAAATGCTGGCAACTCCGTTGCAGGTTCGAACCCCCTCTCTGCTCAATTTTGAGAAATCACTTTGTTTCGAATTTTGTTAAAGTGAAATAGACGCTATACAGGGTGACCCAATAAAAACTTTACCCAAAATGAAAGTGATATTTTAATCCACTTTCTGTATTTTGATATCTGTGGATTTTATTTTATCATAAAGAATGGGTAGTGTATGAATTTATTGTTATAAATCTATCGGCACATATATAATGAAATATCCCTAAATATGACGTACCAGATGGTTTTGCATGGTCATTGGAGTATTCCTTGCGAAGAAAACATCATTTTCACGCTTAACTTTCGCAGCAGTAGACGGTTTAAGGAAGCCGCCACGTTTATTATTTACGCTATCGTTTTTGCCACAAGCCATGTTTAGTCTTTCACACAAATTGAAAGATGATCGGTGGTTAGTAAGTTCTGGCCTGTATGAAAGACTATCGCGTTTACTTTTAACATTGGAATTAAAAACACAGCTTTAATTTAACGTTTTCCTTTAAAATATATAAATTTATCAAAAATGGTATACAATTGTGCCTAATTTTTATAAAATGAACCTGGGATTCTTGAGAAAATATAGTTTTTAAATTAAAATTAGGAAACTCTACATCATACAAAGAAGCGCTACTCGGTACATTGAAAAGTACGTAGATTGCTGAAGATCTCTATACAATGGATTGGAAAACCTGGGCTTCGTAATTGAAGCACTGATGGCCATGTTGGTCATCCATAAAGAGCCCAAGCAGGTGGTTAAGAGCCGGTCATTTATATACAAAATTGTTCCCATTGAAATGTGGATAAGCGACATAACAGACTACAGAATCAAGCCAATTCAGTGAGCTCATTGTATTTGCGCGTATGGGATGGCATGTCTCTAAAACGTGCACCCGGGATACAACTTCTGTTAAACAGGTGTCTCTGGAATGGTATTGTGTTCGGTAGACCAAGATGTCCGCCCGTTGCTCCATTCATCTAATATACAATTACTGTTGTGTAGCCAATCCATTGTATACACCAATCCGATTTCGCACATGGCAGCCATAGCTGGGGTGCATCCTGCTTGAATTCACCCAAATGTGCAGATTAAGTGTAGCTTTTGAATTATACTTAATCAAGCGTGGTACAGACGTACAAAAGATTTGGGTAGGTTTTGGGTTGGATGCCCCCAGTAATGGCGGATCAATTCTGACCATCATTTGGCTGGTCGGATTTGTCTATATAGAGATCAGTGGTTACAGTGCGACTGCGATAAAACTAAATATTACGCGACCCCTTTTCATCTTTGGCCAATCGCAACGCCTGTCGTTTGCAAATAGTATTTCCCGTTAAACGAGAACAATTTCTTTGCAACACCAGTTTTAATAATGCTTCCATATGATGGACATGTGGCATATAGGAAAATAGTGGATTTGTAACTGATAGAGCACTGAGGACTTCCTGTTCTACTTCATTTTGGAGAACATTTGTGAACATACCGATACAGTCTATTGTCACCAAAAGACTGCTTTTTGGTAGTTTCAGTTGTTCAAGTTTCCTTATCACATCTTTCGTGTCTTTGATGTGTTTTGTTTTTGGACCAGAGGCACAAGAAAGAAGTCGATAAATTCACCAATTTTTTCACCTGGTTCTCCACAATTGCTGACAATAGGTCTTCCTATGAAGACTTTACCAGCAGGAGTCTTTTTGTGAACTTTTGGCAGGAAGTAGCAAACAGGAGTTCGAGTTTTGTGTTCTTCCGGGTACAAATAAATGTGTGTGTTTTTATCAATACTGCGATCCCATAACATGAGGTTTAGCTGTTTTTGAATCAAATTCACCGTGTCAGATGTCATATAAACATCGATTTTAGTGTATTGATTACCTTCAAGCATTGTTTCACCTTCACGTATGTAATCAGCTTTATTGATTACTACAATGCCACGAGATTTATCCGGTTTTTGGAAAACCAAGTGTTTCTTTTCTTTAAGAGATCTGAGAGCTTGACGTTTTTTTCGGGTTTTGTCAATTTATCATGTGTGTTTTTCTTATCGAGTTTAGCTAGTTACAACCTTGAGATTCCAGGTAATTTTCTAGATCTAGCAAGGTGTGGAAAGTTGGATACAAGTAGAAGCTCCCTTGAAGATGAGATAGGTTTTGCTCCTTTTTTTTTGGACATGAGTCGGATGCGCATTTTTCTCATGAATTGTTGAACATCCCTATCAAGCAAAATAGCTTCTGGTTCTTTTGGGACATCAACAAATTTCAAACCTGTATATTTACTAATCTTTCCCTGGAGATGGCCAGCGCTGGCCATCTCCAGGGAAAGATTAGTAAATATATACATCCTTGTCTACCTGGAGAACTACGTAGTTTACATTTCCAATTTCAAACCTCTTCCCTAATACAGAGTATTCTGCATCAGTGAAATTTTCGTTGGCTAAATTTATGACAAACTTTTATTCAAATCGGCTAAGTCCTTAAGTTTTTTGGACTTCTGCGATTTTTTGTTAATTTTGGAATTTAAAAGACAAAGTTTGGACTTAATTTTGTCCTTATTTTGTCTTTTAATATTCATGTTCCGGAATTTCCTGTTCTTAGCCATTTTTATGGTATGAAATGTGTCACGCTAGAAGGGTATCATGCCCTAAATTTTGCCTGACACGGCTGATATGTATTCAAGTGTTTGAGTAACCATGTAGGACTAAGGTGTCTCTTTCTTTGTAAGATTTGGTGGCCCTGAAAGAGCCTAGGTTAGTTACAAACTAACTCAATATTTCAGCTTCCTGGCAGATCTGGGCTTTGGCTTAGCAATCTTCGATGGCCTTACTTTGGTGACTCGCCCATCTGTTTTGGCTCCTCCTTGTTTACGGCGCACCATGGATTGGTTTACGATCTTGAATAGCTCCAGACCCTTCTGCTTCTCATACACTTAAAACTGCGGGGTCAAAATCGCCCAAACGGGTCATTTTTTACCCCGCTTTCCAAGTCCACTATGCACCGACTAAAAAGGGTCCAATTTGGAACCTCACTGATGTGGTCAAAACTTTGACCCACATTGTGGGTTAAAAATAAACCCCTGTCCTGGGGTTAAAATGGCTGATAATCTTTTTGAAAAATAACTCTCTATTAGTCAAAAATGACTAATTTAATATCATTTGGTTAATCAGATGACAAAAATCTTGATAAAGAAAATAACACCCAAATTTGGTTGATTTCAACTACCTCCTTTTGTCAAAGATGAACTATTTTTAGGGTCATGAAATTGACCCGTTTAGGGGTCCTTTCAATATGAATGCTTAAAAAAAACAAAAACAGAAAATGACGCCGAATGTGGTTGATTTCAACCACGACAAATGTCAAATAAAAGTGACCACGTAAAATGTTGATTTTTGACCCCGTCGTTTTAAGTGTGTGCATCACCGGAGGCTTGGTGGTGTAAGTCGACACAGGCGTGCTGAGCTAAGTCCGTGGCCTTTTTATCCAAGGCAGGGACCCTTTCACCCAACAAGAAGTCGGCTGTCGCCAGCATAAGCTTTTGCGAGCAATCACACAAAATGTCTACCACTCGTTTGGATAGCCCACTGGCTGGCCCCCAGGGACCTGAGGTAGGCTTTGGATACCGAGAACATTTGCAGCTTCACATCACATCGCTCGCTTTGACGTTCTGATTCATGGGCTAGAGAGTTTGCCTTAGACTGGCAAGTACGGACCGTTTATTTGCCCAGCTCCGGCCACAACCATCTTCTTACCCTGTCCGAGAGAAGGATCTTGGACTGGGTAGCTTGGCGGCTTGAGTTTTTCATATCCAACGACGGCCAAAGGAGATATCGAAAATTGGAAGTGCTCTAAATGCTTGTCAGATATTTCATACAAAAGAAGAAATATCTATTCTAGAGAGTACAAAAGACCGCGGTAACACTCCTTTAGTCTTCAGCACTGACTTACTTCCCCCAAAGAAGCAATGTTGATATCAAACAGGCACTTCTCAGGAACTGGCATTTCATATCTGAACATCATAATCTGAACGAAATTTTCCCCTGCTCCCGATACTCGCACTTAGTCGCACCCAAAATCTAGGAGAGCGTCTCGTTAGAGCTAAGATTAAATCAGATAATGATCTGCAATCTACGAACTCTAATGAAGCTTATTCGGGAGGAAGCTAGTCTGTAAACTGAAAGTCCAAAAAATTCCAACTGACTGAAGGATTTCTAATCTTCTCAACGAAAATTACGTCACCTGTGGACGTCATGATATGCAATTTTATGACATTCAAAAGACCTTGCCGGAATATTAGTTTTGATCTTTAACCTCATATCACGGGAATATTTTGAACCTTATAAAAATATCAGGATGCCATGATGTAAACCGATAAGCCTACAAAACCTCAGTATGCCTATCATTTCACATCGTAGGCTCCAATTAAATTACAAGGGTCCCGCTACCCTAAAATCATACTAAAAAACCAAGGCCTAAAACCGGCCTACACTTTTACTTTATGATCTTCATAAATCGAGGACTTCACAAATCTTGCTGCCAAGATCTATTTTTGGTTTATGCTCAAACATTTCAGTAGGCCTACAAGATATAGTCTGGCATAAACTATTTAACACAATACAGAAGTCCTACAACCTGAAATCATAGAAAAAAACCAAACCCTCAAGCCTTGACATCTTCAGTCAAAACAAAAAAAAAAATAGAACCCATATTGTAACCCTCATCCGATCTCATAATCAGTTTTTAGGGTTCATCTCCGGCACCCCTTACTTGTATTAAAAAGTCCAGTGAGGCTTTGCTTTAATGAGTTCAAAACAATGCTTAATACTGATGAAAGCCTTATCTCTATCATTAAATATATAACAGAAGATAATATCCCATTCTTTTCTATAATATTCGCACTCATTAAATCCAAAATAATTTTTTTAGAATTTTATGTCACAAAGTGGACCTAAATAACACTAATGCATTAAACCATCCTGCTTTGCATCTTGTGTTTATTCTAAGATCTACTTACCACAAAGGACATTATCTATTCATGGTTGCCTAATGATAGTGATTAATGCTCTTTTCAATCAAATATTACCAAAACCCCAGGTAGACCTACCAAAATTAAGCATAGCAAAAGTAGCTGATGAGAAAACCAAAATATCAAAATATTTTGATCATATTAATCGAAAACGCGTCCTACATAGCTATCTCTTTGATTTCTCAAAAACAAGAAACTCCTGTTTGTTTTTCTCCACTCTAATTTTCAAATTGGCTGTTTTATGGAATGTGTTTAAACTTAGCAAAACTTAGCAAGCCTCTGTACGTTTTCTTTGCAACCCGCAAAGAGGGAACTTTGCTTTCTAAAACAAATGACATTATGTTCCATGAAGACAGGAAATGGCTGTTTTTTACCGTGCTCTTCCAAACCTATAGGCCTAGGATAACCGAACACGGATTGCGTAACTCTATAACCCCCCTCTTACCATGATTACTTACTTATTCCGTTCTATACTCCTTCGTCGTGGATGTAGAACACCCGATTATAGTGCGCTGGCATTCTCTCGCCTGATGACCTGGTCGTTAGCGAAGGAACTCTCGTTGTTCGTACCCACAACTATAGGCCTACCCTTTGAAACAGGAAGAGCATTTTGTTCATGTAAAATAAACTGATCATGGACCAACATTTGGTCCACATATCCATATTCAATATTTGATTTTGTCAAACTACATGGCAAGTTCAAACTTTGTGAATTACCTTACCTCAAACATCTGGATGACAATTGTCAATCTAAATATGAACGAGGACTTTAAACGCTCTTTAAATTTTAGAGCCTAGCCGATTTTTGACTTTTATAGTTCTAAAAAACGATTAAGATTAAAATGTCAGTTTCGGAACTCTACCCTAGCGTATATGCTTATACGGTTTTTCTAAACTGGAGCATACAGCAACAAGCCTCTATACGCTGACTTTTGGCAAACCCGCAAAAAGGGAACTCTTATTTGTCAAAAAACAAATGGACATTATGTTCCATGATGACAAACAAATGTCTTACTTTACCTGCTCTTCCAAAATTTACATGCTGGATAATTGAACAACTGAGATTGCGTAGCTCTATCACCCCCTTTACCACGTAGACGCCGCAACCCAAAATCTAGGAGAGCGTCTAGTTGAGCTAAGATTTACATCAGATTAATGATCTACAATCTTCGAACTCAATGAGCATATTCGTGAGGAAGCTAGTCTGCAAACTGAAGTCACCAAATGTCCCAAACTCTGACGGATTTGCAGACCTTCTTCCCAACGAAAATGACGTCATCGCATGCAATATGCCTTTTATGACATTTCAAAAGCCTTGCGGGATATTAGTTTTGACTTTACCTCCTGATCACGGGAATAGTTGACTTATAAAATATCATAATGCCATGATGTAAACCGATAGACCTACAAACCTCAGAAGGAGCCTACATTTCACATCGTAGCGCTCCAATTAATTACAGGTCCCTCTACCCTAAAATCATAATAAAACAAGCCTAAAACAGGGCCTACAACTTTCCTACTTTTATGATCTCATAAATCTAGGACTTCACAAATCTTGCTGCCGAGATCTCTATTTTGGTTTATGCCTACAACATTTCAGTAGGCCTATAATGATAGAGTCTAGGCATAAACATATTAAACAACATACGAAGTCCAAAAACCCTGAAAGCATAGAAAAAAAACCAAACCCTCTAAGCCTTGACTCTAGTCAAACAAACAAAAGAGATCCATGTAACTCCTCATCCGATCTCATAATAGGAGGATCAAAATATGACATGTACCCCCTAACCCCAAAAAATTGCAACAGAAGTTTCTTGGCATTTTCTGTTATAAGGTCAGTTTACTAATATATCAAAGTTGCAGGCACAAAATTGAAGTCCCAGAAGGTGTTTAAAAACTATGACATAAACAAAATGGCGGCCAGCCCGCATTTTGCAAAAACATAAATCCTCACATCTCTGGCAATAATGAGCTAAAAGGACAACAAGATGTAATAATTCCTACTAATCTAGCATAAAAAATCCATTAAAATGGGTTTTATGAAGTTGAGATATCACCTTAACCACAAATCCAATATGGCCGACATCCGCCATGGTTAAAGTACAAATTATGTGTATCTATGGTGCCAGATGGTCCAAAATGCCAAACAAGAGATATCATTTCTTACTAATCTAGCATAACAAATCCAATTGTTGAAATGGGTTTTTTTAAAGCTGAGATATCATCTTTGACTTGTATTAAAATCCAATATGGTGCATCTGCCATTTGTTGAAAAAAAAAAAGTAAGAATTCTTTCATCTCTGATAGAGTATGGGCAAAAATGGCAAAAGGTGTTATTTTTGATGTAAATGAGGTATAAGAAATACATAAAGATGGTTGTTTTTGTTAAAGTATTTTTAGGCATTTTGTCCAACATTCGTAGCAGTTGAATTTTTTATCGGCTAGAAATCGATCACATTTCAAAATTGGTTGGTTATAGTGTAATGGTAATTCCTTTAATAACAGAAAGTACAGTTCACAGTTATGACATCACCACCCAAAATGTGGAGAGACCACGTGTTTGCAGCCCCAGACCACACTATTACTATTTAGTCTTCAAATTCATCAGTGAGGACTGGTTCTTGCCCAGGTTTTCACGTGAATGTCTACAAGCTGTGGTCCATTCTTTCTGCGGTACATTCAGTGTGATACATCCTGAAGAACAATGCATCAGATCATTTCACCGGGGGTGGAAACTCTGGTGTAGGACTTGTGTTCATCATGAGGGGGAAAAACAATTTCCCCCTTGTGCTATTCCCACCAGTCAGTTGAGCTTTGCAGCGGGGTTTTGGTGGAATCTTTCAGGTGTTTTATAACACAGCAGAGCAGGTTTTAAAGCAAACTACACTCTTTCACCGTCTGTTCTATGAGGAGGCTCCTGAAAATACGTGCCAACCGAGGCCTAACTAAGAGTATAGACCCTCATCTCCGGCAGTACATAGTAAGGATCTCATGACCCTTGCAGTTGAGACCCCAAAGATCTAACATGGTCAGCCATAAGAGGTCCTTATTCCTTCAACTGCCCACACCTGGAATGAACTTCCTGAGCACATCCTGCTACTAATATTGGGCGGTGTGAAAAGTAATCATAGTCCGACGGCGGCAGGTACCATAGTCCAGGCTCCATAAACGACAACGAAAATAAGCGTGATGAAACTAATGTGCGTGAAGATGGCAACTGATCGATTGCCCTATGTTCACCATTGTTCCCGGACTGCTGTGAGCCCGGAGGGACTATATCTCCTGCCACACCGGCTTAAAAAAGGATCCGTTATCGTATCTCGGCCGCCAACCAGCTCAACCCTGAGTGGTTCTAGCCAGACGTTAGTTTCGCTATAATACCCTTGTAGTAGGGTGTGGTGGCAAGTATCCATACTTTTTACGTCATCCGTTTTTTCTATGTCTCAATTTTTGTAGTTGTTTGTAGAATCCAAATTATTAGGTTATTTTTGTCATCAGATGACCTCTGGGTTGGTTCTGTGGCAATATTCAAAATGGCCGCCACAAAATTACCATTTTTTCACAAAACATAACCACTAACATCCCAATATACCAAAACATTTTAAAGATTTTAATAGGTCTTACAAGGCCCAAATAATCCATCTACTTAAGTATATTCTTAACAAGAGTATTCACAGGGTTCCATTTTTCCTTAGAAATCAATGGGGCCACAAATGACATTTCCCTCATTTCCGGACAATTTTGGACGGTCTATTCGTGAAAGAAGGACAACAAATAAACCAAACAATTATTTTATTTTACCACTGGATGATATGGAAAACAAAGGTACTACATATAACTTAAGTATAGGTAAGAGAACAATGCCAAGATCTAAACAAAATGGCCGCAATTTTTTTAAATGAAGAAGAAATATATCAATCTTCCGTGAAAAGCTAGAATAGAATGTTGTCATGTACATACAAATTACCTGTGACTTCAATTTCATAGGGTAGGCCATCCTGGGGAAGAGACATCATCGGGGTACTTCAGGTACCCATCGATTACCATGCAATGGAGAGATGAACCTCTTAAAAAAACTGAAAGCTGAAAAAAAAGCATGAAATTCATTCAAAAGTACCGAAATTAGGCTGAAAATAAAATGAAAATGCCCGAAGTCGGCCAAAAAAACCACAACACACTGAATTCAGCGTCAAACTGAAGATTTCATGCTGGAATACAAGTTATTTCTTAATTTCGTAGGAAAAGCCATTAAAACATATTTTCCAAAAGGAATTCCAACATACCATTTTAAAGCACTATTATCGATTTTCACCATTTTAACAAATGCGCCCCGTAAGATTTTTTTTTGGTCAGCAGGGTCCATTTTTTTGCCTTTTGTATTTGAAAATGAGGTAAAGACCCCGGTAGTGGCTAAGCATAACACGCCTTATTTGTCAAGATTACGGTGTATTATGATTTTTATGCTAATAAAAGTCGGGATCGAACTTTTATTGAAGTCCCAGAGGAACAGGAATAGTCGTAAATGATATCTTCAAGTGCCGAAAATGCCGAAATTCCCTTTTTTGCCAAAAGAAGGTAATATAAGGTTTGATTATGACCTAAAACTCGCAATTAGCAGACAAAATGGGCATTTTGAATTTGAAAAAAAAAATGACTGATAGTGGCTATGAATGTGATCAGGTAATTTGTGTGTATTACAGTACCCGATAGAATAATGTACAAAGTATTTTTCTCCAGTTACCGTAAACAACCATATTTTAACCTTTGGTGGCATCAAAGAAGTCATCCACAATGATTTACAGAGATGAAATGAGATTAGAAAATACAATAGGTTCGATGGTGTGAAAGACGAGGTTGAGGGTGAGGACAGATGTGCCGGGCCTTTTCTGAAATTATTTATGATCAGTACAGTATTGTTAACGAATTAATTAGTACCTGCAAAGTCTCACTATAGCCCTATTTTACTTTAAACCTTTATTAGCACCATGGGCACTATTCTAAATCCATGCTCAATCACATAAGCAACACGTACAATATGATATCATTTTGGAAGAGGTACTACATGGATCATGCACACATGTTTTCAAAAAGTTGGTGTGACTTTAATTAAACATGTAATTGGATACAGGAACATTTTACAACACTCACCTCATCTTTCACATCACGACTTCTATCTCAAACAAAAGGCGCAGTACTGTACATGTATTGTGGGTTGTGAATACCAGGTGTCTATTTCACATGTCTACATGCTGTTTGAAGGTACCCAGGAAAATTTTTTGAGGATACACATTTGCTCTCAATTGCACTTGCTCACTTGTAGAACCTACCGAGAACGTGTCGAAGGTTTATTAGACAAAAAATGTAAAAACGAAAAACCAAACACTGTTTTGAACTGCCTGCTATCGTAATCTCCCTATAAAAAAAAAACATGGGGGGTTGATTTTTCTGTTGTGGCACGACAGAAAATTCCTTTCTAAATCATTATGACTTACATAATAACGGCATATTCGGCTAAATTCACTTCAGTTGTGATCCAATACATTGTTGTCTAGCACTGGCGTCCAAATATGCAAAAAAAACTCGGGTTCAAACAAAATTGAGTAACTTCTTTTCTTCTGGAAATGACCTTGCGTCCCTTTAAGTACAGCTGAGGCGATGGGTCAGAGAGTGGTGGACATTAACTCATCACTTATAAAATCAAATAAGGAATAACAATCTTGACCAACAAGTTGATTGTTTGATTCCTGTGTTCAACCGCAATTCCGACAAATGAAAAGAGATCATGATGGAAGTGAGCAAGGCTCTGAGGAGGGTGCGATGTTAGAAATAGGAGAGAAATTTCATTCATACTGTGAGAACACTCACAAACTATCAGTCTTGAAGAAAGAGGAAGTCCTTACAGAAATTCTATGAAATTCCTGAAGTTATTGATACAAGCACACTCTGGGTCTGTCACATAAGAGTGTGCATGTTTTGGAATGGCCTGAATGAGAAACAGCTGAGAACATCAATTAAGAATGCTCTGCAGCCCGAAGCTTATGAATGCATACAAATAAAACGATGGAATGACTTTGCACAGACAGTGCCAATAAGACTTCAGGTTTGTCATTACTCGTGTCACCATTCCTGGACAAAAGGCGTTTCTCCATGCTATTAAGTGCATCTTTTTGTAAACTTACACATCCAATATTATTTTGGCGGCCATTTTGAATACTACTTCTTTGTGTGAAAAAAACCCATACAGACAGCTTTGGTTAATATATTTGTCTTCAAATACTTTTGAAGTTTAAAAGACCAAAGAAACATAATGCAACAATATGTAAAGCGGACATTACACTGGTCCGTGATACATGAAAGTGGGCAATTTTTTTCAATTTGGCGGCCATTTTGAATATTTCTTGCATTAAGCAGAGCCCTCTTATAACCCATCCCGGGAATTATAACATTGACAAACTGATAAATTTGATCAAGAGACTTAAAAACCATAGCAAAACATGATTTTAAGGGGTATGTATGGTTATGAATAACAATATGGTTCATCTGTAGAGCCAAAAAATGTGTAGTTGGCAGCCATTTTGTATTTTTGCCACCGAACCAACCCCAGCCGTCATTTTTGGGGGGGGGGGAGATGACAAAATATCCCAATATTTGGATCTACATCAAATTTCGCATAGGAAAACTAGACTGTATGCATTTTAATGAAAAAGTTCATACTTGCCCACCCCCTACTGTATTATGCCTTTACCATAAAAAGGACTCCGGTTGCTGACCATTGAACAGGGACACATCATTGCATTGCACCTACATTCTCTAGATCAACAATCGGCATCTCCTTCTGTAGATTACGTGGCAGTCTCGCTGTTGCATTTGGTCACCCATAGGTAATGCGAACCTGCTATCAGATCATTTGAGAGAAAGTCTTTTTTCCCAGCCAAAATTTTGTTGCATTGATGTATACTAGTTTGTGATCCTAATATTGCGAGTTATGTGTGTTGTATTTTGTGTTTAGTTACCAGTGCATCCAATGAATGACAAACATGTTGATAGTGGTAAACTGTGAAAGATGCAAAATCATCTATAACCTTCAAATATGGAAAGAGATAAGAATGACCTGGCAACGCTTTACAGCCAACTTTGAACAGCAATTCTCCATTCACAGGATAAAAGGCCTTGAGAAACATTTTTCACAGGGATAAATGCGGTGAGGATGTCAACGTCAAGATATGTTCCAAAGTAGGCAAAGATGTACAGTCAAACAATGGAAACAAGCTCACTTTTCTACTATAGCTACAAACGGAAAGCTAAAGTCCAGACCCTTGCAAGGCGGGCATCTGCTTGGGCTTCAAGGGTAAATGTGACCAAGCTGTTATTTCCAAAAAATTCCTGTTTAGTTCACAATCTGGAAAACTGTCTTTAGATAAGGTGCTTTGACATGAACTGCCACCATATCTGCCATCGTTTTTAGGCCAAGCATTGTTTTATGTAAGCAGAGATTAAAGCGCAAATTTATGATGGGCCATTTAGGAACATGGTCCTCATAGAGGGTACCCCTGAGACCGTGCCAAAGACTGATCACTATGTGGTGATGGAGGTTCTCTTTTACATCGTTGAAAAATGGAAAGAGAGAAGCACCTATAGTTGCAATGCTGATGATTTAATCAGCATTCCCAGTTTTAACCACTATGGCAAAGCATTCGTTTTACGTCTGGATACTCTGGTGAACCAAACACAAAAGACCGCACACATGACATCGTAAAACTAGGATCGCAAATCAGGAAGACATATCAAATGCAAAATTTTGCTGGAAAAAAAGATATGCAGATGTTTGATATAGCAAAACAACAGATTTGCCAGGGCAAAATATCAGTCTAACAAACCCAAATTGGAAAAGACACAGATCTATTGATACTTCTCCAATATGCAGACAGAGCGCTGTCATGACCTTTACTTTTTGGTCTGACAGTACACAAAGAGAACCTCTGTGTATGGATATCAATCTTCTGAAGAGCTTATTCTGTGATGACCTGTTCCTCCTATTTTTAGGTTGCCGATAACTAAACTTCAAGAATATTTGGGTTGGCCAAGAAATCTGTTTCCTCAAAGTCCTCCATGGTAACCCTGTGTTAAGAACTTGTCCAGAGTATTTGTAACTACCAATTTGATAAAAAGATAAGGCTGCAACCCCATGGTGTCCCTGTTCAATAATCAGCATCACGTATGTTGGAATCATTACGCCTACAGGTAGCCGTTCCAACGAAAGTTTCACACACTTGTGACGTCATGCGAAAAAAACATGGACCACGAACCAGTCTCAATTATATGAACTGGAAGTAATAAGTGCTGGGTCCGATCTAATCTATTGCAAACAAGTGTTTCGGCGGCCACATTTTCAGTGGATGGGGTGAAAATGTGAAATTGTACTTTCTGTTCACAATTTCAAAATTCCACTGTAAAAGAACAGAAGTCAACTGTGCAAATTTTTCGACAATAGCGCACTAAAATCATTTTAATTCGAATTAGAATTTCTAATGGCCGGAACATAGAAATGACACCGAATCATTTTCATTGTAATCTGACTGATGCTAAATAGGATTAGGTTTCAGTATTAAATGGCGGAACCAGTGGACCATTTTTTCAGGGACGCAGGTGCTCTCAAAAACTTGACAATAACCATATTAATTTCAATTCCTATGGCCTACAATTAATAACATAACACCGTATTTGTCATTTTGGCCCATATAATTTTATCAGAGATAAAAAGAATTTTTACTTTTTAAACATGGTGGATGGCATCCATATTTGATTTAGAGGTCAAGATGATCTCGCAGGCTTTCAATAACCCCCTTTAATGGATTTGTATGCTCGAATTCGTAGGAATGACATCTTATTTGTCCTTTTAGCTCATTATTGCCAGAGATGTGAGGCTTTGTACTTCTTTAACATGGCGTACATGGCGGCCATATTGGATTGAAAGGTCAAGATCTTCCAGCTTCATAAAAAAACCCTTTTAATGGATTTGTTTTCACTGTGAATTAGTAGGAAATTACATCGTTTTTGTTCCTTTTAAAGCTCTTTATTGCCAGATATAATGGGATTTGGCACTTTCCAACATGGCGGAAATGGCAGCCATATTGATTTTTGAAGTCAAGAAGATATCTCAGCTTCATATAACCCATTTTTAATGATTTGGCTGCTAGAATTCGTAGGAAATGACCTTCTTATTTGTCCTTTTAGCTATTTTATTGCCAAGATATTAAGGATTGTTACTTCCAACATGGCGGATTGCAGCCATATTGGCTTTAGAGGTCAAGATTATATCTCAGTTCATAAAACCTGATTTCAATGGATTTGTTATGCTAGATTAGTAGGAACTACATCTTGATGGTCCCTTTAGAGCTCATTTATTGCCAGAGATATGAGGATTTAGTTTTCAAAATGGCGATGGCGGCCATTTTGGTTTATTCAATTTGAATACTTTCTTCTTGGACTTTATCGATTTTGTGCAACTTTTGAATATATTGTTAAGCTGACAATAACCTACCAAAAATGCCAAAACTGTTCTGTTGCACTTTTTTGGGGTCATGCGCTATCTTTATTCTACTATAAGCTAGTTTTTAGGGTCCATCTCCGCACCCCTTACTTTTACTAAAAGTCAAGTAGGCTTTGCTTTAATGAGTTCAAAACATGCTTAATACTGATGAAAGCTTTTATTCTAACATTAAATTTATTATATAACAGAAGATGAAATATCCCATTCTTTCGATTCGCACTCATGAAATCAAAATAATTTTTTAGATTTTTTGTCACAAAAAGTGGACCTAAATAAACTAATGCATTAAAACCATCTGCTTTTTGCATCTTGTGTTTGTAAGCTCTACTTACACCACAAAATGACATTATGTCTATTCATGAGTGCCTAAAAGATAGTGAATTACTGGCTCTTTGCATTCATCAAAAATATACCAAAACACCAGGTAGACCCAAAATAAAGCATAGCAAAAGTAGCTTGATGAGATTAACCAAAAAAGATCAAAATATTTTGATCATAGTTAATCGAAAACGCGTCCTACAATAGCTTCTCTTGAGTTTCTTCTCAAAAACCTAGAGAAACTCCTGTTGTTTTTTTTTTTTTTCCACATTCCATTTCAAATTGGATTGTTTTTGGGAAAATAAAACGGAATTTTTAAATCATTTAGCAAAAACTTTACAAAGCCTCTTGTACGTTTCGTTGCAAACCCGCAAAGAGGGAACTATTGCTTGTCTAAAACAAATGGACATTATGTTCCATGAAGACAAGAAATGGCTGTTTTTTACCTGCTCTTTCCAAAACCGATAGTCCTAGGATAACCGAACACGGGATTGCGTAACTCTTATCACCCCCTCTTACCATCAAAACATGCTTAATACTGATGAAAGCTCTTATCTCTATCATTAAATTATTATAACAGAAGATAAAATATTCCATTCTTTTCTAAATTCGCACGCAATAAATCAAAATAAATAATTTTTAGATTTTTGTCACAAACAAAAGTGACGACCTAAATACCACTAAGTATTAAACCATACTGCTTTGCATCTTGTGGTTATTTTAAGGCCTACCTACACACTAAAAATGACATTATGCCTATACATGAGTGCCTAAATATAGTGATTAATGCTCTTTTCATCAAAAATATTACCAAAACACCAGGTAGACCCAAATTAAGCATAGCAAAAGTAGCTGATGAGATAACCAAAAAAGATCACAAAAATATTTTGTATCGAAACGCGTCCTACATTAGCCCCGGGGGGGGGGGGGGCCACGCCACCTAACTTGTTGTCATCCGCGAGCAGAAAACGCGAACGGGTAGGGTTTTCACACCGCGGCAGCGGACCGCCCGGACCGCGAAAAGGTCACAAAAGCAATTTAAGCAAATGACCATAAAATTGTATCATTTTCGCATTCCGCCAAGTCAGCGTTTAGGGTAACCATGGCGATCCGGCTCGTTTCCTTGCTGAAAAAAATATAATTGCGACAATGCAATGATCACTTACGTAGAAAAACTCCTCTAAGGCGACGCAAAAGAAATCCTGTTTTAACGGCGAGCAGACCTTTCGAGTAGGTCGGTCGGTCGGAGAACGAATTTTTTTTTTTTAAATTTTTTTCTTTTTCCTCTGGAGGTCAAAATGGCCTAAAGAAAGAAAATAGCCCAAAACTTCTGAAAATAAATCAGAGAAAAATGAACATTTTTTTACAAAAATTTTCTTCTTTAAAAATATTGCCAAAATTAAAAATTTTGGTCTAAAAACAGGCTGATTTTAACTGATTTTGGAAAAAACTTAAAAAAGAAATCTGCAAAACTGAAAAATCAGGGTCCCCCCGGGCGGGCCCGTAAACAGGGTTTTTTATGTTCGGTCGCCTAACTGTTATTGTCAAAATTTTCCACGCTAACGCGCGGTTTATCACAGAGAACTTATTTCATGTATCATGCAGGGCCGGGCCATCTTGAGAAATGACGACCTTTTGTGATACCTGATCTCGCTATACATATTGCTCTACCTTAAATTACATTTGGACGGTATGTGCGCCAACTCCATTGAATTTAAAGGGGGTCGAAAAAGTGGTACTTCTCAAAACAAAGCATTATAATAGTGAATCACTTACAAATTTCAAATTGTTCCCATCAAGTTGACATGAAAATGTGCTTTTGAAAAGTGAATATTGCAAGGTTTTCGACTGTTTTTGCTTTGCGGGGAAGGGGTGTTGCAGTTCCCTTCCGCACCTACGCTTCGCTGCCATATCGTCCATTTCTTTTCAACTGGTCGCCAACTCCTCTGAAAGGGGCTGGATCCGTCCCAGAGGATAGCTATTTTCTCTTTGTGAGAGACAGAAATCGAAGACTTAATCTTCAACAGAGAAGTTTGAGTCTCTGTTTGAGCATGCCTAATCGGTGCCCATCAATAATGTTTAGGGTTACCATTTAGTTACTCTCTAATAAGGGTATGCCTTTTGGGTTTATCCGTGATAAGGGTAGTCTAATTGAAGGAAAGATATCCGTGCTTAGGGTCAGATCTGAAAGGTCCTGCTCGAGGATGACTACATGGGAATGCATGTAAGTGATCCCCCCGGGACAATAGCTATCTCTCTGAGTTTCTCAAAAACTAGAGAAACTCCTGTTGTTTTTCCCACATTCTATTTCAAATTGGATTGTTATGGAATTTGCTTAAACTTTAGCAAAAACTTACAAGCCTCTGTACCAGTGGCGTAACAGGCGGGGGGCAGGGGGGGGCAGGTTGCCCCCCCTGACGACTTTGGCCGGGAAAAAATTGCAAAAATCATGCTAAATCAGCGGTTTTTTAGCCCTCTGACCGGGAAAAATTGGCCTTTTGACCCCCCTGAGAGGGAAAACTTCCTCGTTCCCAAGACTGGGAATTTGCCCACTCAGAGCGGGCATGCCCGTTACGCCACTGCTCTGTACGCTTTCTTTGCAAACCCGCAAAGAGGGAACTATTGCTTGTCTAAAACAAATGGACATTATGTTCCATGAAGACAAGAAATGGCTGTTTTTACCTGCTCTTCCAAAACCGATAGGTCTAGGATAACCGAAAACGGGATTGCGTAACTCTATCACCCCCTCTTACCAGGTCTTATTTGTACACTGATCTCTACACACTGGATAGGCAATCTCCACGCGATTGAATAGCGAGCATACTAGGCGATCTGTGTCGTGTTCCCCAGATAGGCATCACTAATTGAGTCGTAATTATCCCGAGGATCAGGTGCCTCTAAATCCTACATTGGGATCAGAAACTAGAATCCCAGACCAAGCATAAAACCAACCTGCCAAATCAACCTAATTGGCTCCATCTGTCGAGCCAACAAGATTGGGATTCACTATCCTAGCCAACTGGGTTGCCCGAAAGGATGGAAGAGATGAAAGGAGTAAAAGTAGGTAGAGTAGGTAGAGTAGGGAGCACCCAGAGGGACGAGAAATCCCACTGGGGAAAATCCAGCACAAGCATGTAGAGGTGAAGGCACTTGATGTTTCATAATGTGGTATTATAGGCACTGCAAAAGTACTTTTAAGCCTCATCGGCATAGGTCGGTGCCTACCTTCTTGAAACAACTGAAGAGCGCCTTAAACACCGTGGTTCAGAACTTTAGTTCTCTTCTTGGCAAGCCAGTTCAGAAAAACACTACCCTGATGAACCTTTCTTCAAGCACAAGATAGCAGACCACCCGTCCCATCCAGACTGGACCATTCACTATCGAGGAGCTTCAGATCGGCCTGAAGAAACTGAACAACACCAAACACGGGTCCCGACAACATTCCTCCAGTAATCTGGAAGAATCCCCTATTCCATGATCAAAATCATTTCATCATCCCTCTTACCAAAGAAGGGCCTGCAAACAAACCCGAAAACTACAGAGGAATCACCACTGTGCAAATGGCTCGGTAGATCTACAACTCCATGCTGCTCAACAGAATCTTCCTCAAATAGATCCCATTCTCAGACGGATCCCAGACTGGTTTTTCGCAAAGGCAGATCAACACTACCCAGATACTTGCCCATAAGAAGGATTCACGAAGCTGGGTAGACTTTCAAAGCGAAAAGCCTCAATCGTGTTTGTAGATTTTTCCAGGCTATACAGTTGTAGACAACAGGGATGGTAACGGCCTGAGATTTCCGCCAACTATGTGTCCAGATGAGGTAATGTCAAGGGCAATTGTCCAGTCAGGTATGATAACCCATCTAACTTTGTGCATACCATGGCATGGGCCCCCAAAGGAGTTCCTAACAAATATGGAAGACTCTAAGGAGATACTCCTGCTGCCTATATTATTTGTAGGTCGTGGTTGAATTACAGTCCCTATACAGTGTCTTGACATCATGAAACGAAAAATGACTCCAATCAACCCAATGGTTCTAGACGTCAGCCAAAGTCAGTATCGTCACCAGACCTGTGTCTACGCAGATGATCTAGTCTAACAGCTGATCTGATATCTGGTGCACAAGATCTACTAACAGCACTCGAGAGTTCTGCAGACAAAGTCGGACCTTACAATCTAAATGCCAAGAAGACGGAATTTATGACCGTCAACGAGGAAGTTGATTATCAACCTATCGTAATACAGATGGCCGTAGCCAACTCAAAGAGGTCAAGGACTTAAGTATCTAGGATTCAGATGTGCCGACAGCCAAGAAAGACTTCCGTCACGGAAAGGACAAGCATGGAATGCCTGACATAAACTACACACTTATGGCAATCTGATCTCCAATTCAACAAGATTTTAGAGCCTTGTATATAGAGAGATATCCTGATTATAGGGATCTGAGAACCTGGACCTGAAGAAAGGAAGATACAGCATAGACTGGATGGCACTCACCAATTAAGGTTCTTATGCGAGTTCAAAAACATATCCTGGCGTGAGCACAAGGGGGGGGGGGGGAACAAAAGCACAGATATATGGAGATATCCTCCAATGTCATCTTCGTTTGCCCAACGCCGCGCCCCCCACCCCCTTGCACGATTTGCTGGCATTGTCATCGTGAGATTGATCAAGCAGTCTCAGACGTAACATGTGGAAAGTTACCGTGCCAAAAAAGGAGTCGTCGCCCCTTTAAACTACATTGTGTGATTGCTCGAGACATCCAACCGGATCAATCTGACATCCCCAACTTAATGACAAAACAGAGAATTTGGCGCATTACATGGTGAATAGCATCTCGGCTGCGGCCGTTAGATAGATAGAAAGATCAATTTGACTTATGGTGTGTTCAAATAAAACCTTACCCATAATCAATTTTAGTTGTTTTAAGACCGGGTGATGATGAAAATTGAATATTAGTTATTAAAGTCAACCTTTGCATTTCCTAATGTTCCATCAAATGTTCAAGCAGAAAACGTACTTTGGAAGAAACATAAACATGCAAGGGTTGCACGCTGCTTGCGCGAAATGGAGCAACCTCTCCCACAGTCCAACCCCGGGCTACATATATGAACTCTACAAGGTCAATTGACTTATGGTCGTTCAACATAAACCTTGCCCATTTAACTCAATTACTTTTTAAGACCGTTTTATGATCTTAGATAAATCTATGTATTATAAAGTGATCCTATTGCCTCATTTCAAATTTGGTTCCATCAAAGTTCACGAGAAAACGGGCTTTGGAAAAAATTCTCATGACGAACATCTGTCGAAGGATGGGGTTTTTTTTTTTTTTTGTTTTTTGTTTTTTTACCGCGGCTTCGCGCGGAAGTTAGACAACACTTCTCCACCCCACCCACTAACATTAGAACACCCTTATTTTTGTTTTAAATCTCTCTGGTGTAGGACTACTTTTTTAAACCAAATGGAAGTTGCAGTCCTGTGAACCGCAATGTTTAAAACATGAACAAATGTCCGATATGGCTTTACGTAGTGATTAAAGCTACCTAAATAAATTAATAAGATATTTTCGTCCCCGGAAGGGAAATAGGTAGGCGCCCCCACTACAGCGGTACGTCCCAAGCAGAGGGGTTTTTGAATCCATCCCATGATGCATAGCAAGTTCATATACGTACTGTACTAAACACATGTCGTACTTAGGGATAAAAAGGTGTCCCAAAAAGTTTAAGAACCACAAGATATCTATAATCATGCTCAAAATTCCCAAGTACTAACGCTTTTGTGGGTAAAATGAGCGTGGAACGTCAGGGTTGTGATGTGTTAATCGACCATCACGGACCTTTTTATGGTATCACATGACCCCCTATGGGTCGAAATTTCCCAAAACTGGGAATTGTGGGATTGACTCAAAACACCCTCTGGTCCAAAAGTAAGGAATGCTCCGACGCCGATGAATGGACATAATACTGTATGCTTGCATTGCCAATGGACTAGACTGTGCTCTAAATGCTATAACTCATGGGAATACTAGTATGGAGCCATAATACTTCTAGTTAACTATTATAATTCGTAATTTAATTATAATGGACTTTCGACTGGATACATGTAGAATGGATATCCAATTGGCCGAAGGGATAAAGCTGTGCGTGTTACATATTTTATTTAAAACAACAGTCACTAGACTACTTATAAATCCAAGTCAAGGATCAAAATTCAGGCCTTCCATTTTAATTTCCAAGTTTTTTTTAATTTTGGGTTTTTTTTGTGCAGTATACTGAACCTCATAGACTGAGGCATTATCTTTTCTTCACAAGCAAAGATTTATCAGATGGGGGGGGGGGGGGTGCGGGTTCAGGGGTTGTGAGAAACCGTGGATTCCAGGGGTTCTGAAATGGACCCCTAAAAGGATAACAAGACCCAACTTTTCAGTGAAAATAAACCTCTAAGGGAGTGACGGAGCCACTCTAGTTTTAACCCGGGGGGGGCCACGTGATATTCAAGGGGGATAGGATGCGTGAACAAGAAAAACGCGTAAAAAGGGTGTCGTTTCCAACAAGCGATGTAGGCGCGTACATCGTTTAGGGTGTCAAAAACAGCAAAATATGGAAAAAAGGGTAGTTTGTTCTGAACCCTGAAATTGTCATGTTATATCTCTTAGAAGCAGGGATCAAAATCATCCAAAGTATTGGATTGTATCCGAACTTGGAAAAGTAAAGCAAAGCAAGAAAATAAAAGGTATATTTACGATTCAATGCAGCGCGTACTTGTTGGGGTTCATAAACAGATAAAATACTTGTTTAGGGTGATGTTTAGCTTGTTTTTTAGTCGGTAAAATACGTGTTTAGGGTGTATTTGAATAGTCCATGTTCAAGCATCGTATCCACCTTTGAAGACAAGTGCCCCCCCAGGAGTTTTCAGGTTGGTTTAAAATAAGGGGACCCAAGGTTGCAGTAAAAGTTACCCTGGGTGGGGACCTGTTCTCAATACGTGACAAAAATACCTGTAAATACCAATCTACAAAAAATACACACTCGGGGTTATGTGCTGATCTGTTGAGGTTACTTTTCCTATTTTTTTATCATTGAAACCCGTCCACAATCACAACGACTTTGATACCCCTAGAAATCATATTGTGAATGGTATAACCCTAGAGGTGTGCCCGCATTGCAGCTATAGCGCCTTTTTTTTGGAACGAGCCTTGGTCCCCGACCAAAATTCAAGACTCCCAGGAAAATTATGCAATTTTTAAACATAGAAACGTGAATGCCTGTAAAAAGAGATTACAGGGTCATTTCAGAAAGAAAATGAATGCGTCATCTCGTTAACTGAGTCATTTGTAAAACAATTTCTCTGGGGGGGGGGGGGTGTAAACCACCCCCTGTGATGTTCCTTTTTAACATCGATTCCTATAAATTTGTACCACAGGATAGCTTTGCGTTTTTCTCTTTCAATTGTATCCAAATAAGTACCAACATCCCAATATGATCATAAGTTAAGGAAAGAGTGAAAATACAGGAATAGGTGGGGGTGGGGTTATAAAGCGGAAAATCTTGAAGGAGGATTAATAATATCGAGATATCTTTGAATGCTATAGTAGTATTCAAAGCATAGGCCCCTTTCCATGAATTAGTGCTGTGAGCTGAAAACCGAAATATGGCATTTTAACGCCTTTTAACATATGTTGAATTATATTTTGTTCGAACATACCCACCTACTCAAAATCAACAAATAATTGACAAAACCTTGACATACGCGTAATTAATCCCCTAATTCTGTCCCTTTTCCATAGTTGCCCTATTCAGTGTTACGTGCACGATCGGTTCTGGTAGAGCAAAGGGCCGCCGTGCAATTTACGGTTTCCTCACGTTCGAGCGGTGATAGCCTATCCAGTGTATGTAGCGCCCTATCATGATGAGGTACAGCTAAATATCAGGGGGGGGGGTCGGACACGATATGCTAGATTTGGGAATTGGGGATTTCCAAACGGTAATTTGGGGAAACTGCTAAGTGCATTTCTATTGCAGTCTCGGTCCCAGTGACATTAAAAAAAATCATATCTTAAACCTTTGTTCAAAAGTCTAGTAAGATCATGATAACTAAGAAAAAAAATATTGGCTTCAAATCAGTCGGGGTGAGTGGATTAACCCTGTTGCAAAATAGTGTAATTCCAAAACGGTCAATTTAGATTAAAATTCCGGACAAGGCCCCCCCCCCCCCCCCATAGTTTTGTTTTTTTTTTTTTTTTTTTTTCTAGTCACTGTGTGTAAATGTTTGATGCGTTAAGAGCGCCCTCCTACCCATTACCGTTAAGTCTTTGAAACAGACTAGAACCCGGAAGTTGATGCCGTTTGAATTGTGTTGCTGTTAGGTTGGCATGTCATACCCCCCCCCTGCTCAATATTTTCGTTCCAGATAAGTTTTATCTATGATGAACACCAAGATATTTTACATTTTGTTTACTTGGTTAAAATTAACATTATTTATATTATGTTTTAGCGTAAATTAGATTATTTGAATCATATATGTTTAAACAAAATTTAGTTTTGTTAGAACCTATGATCATAAAATTCAGATGATTAATGAACATTTAAAATAAGGCCGCTTAATTGGATGTTAAAACAATGCCGTTGTAAGAGAATCAAGGATTCATAATACATTCAAATCTATACACAAGCATACACACACCGGGGGTCCGGGACCCACCCCCCCACACACACACACTATAGGTCAATATTGTAATAGACCAGAAGTTTATCACATACCGCCAAATTGCCTGGTCTAGTTTAAGGCACTATCAGCGATTTTATCCGAAAGAGTCAAAATATTGAATTTGCCAGGGAATAAGCTTGTAGAATTCTCATATGTTACCTTTTCCAGCTGAAGATTTGAACGAAACGAAGAAAACGGCAGTTTCAAAGATCCCAATCTCCCGGACGAATCTCCATTCAATACGTGTAGTAGTAACTAATGTAAAAACATCCGATTTTGCCCTTGAGGTTGCTTTTGATCGTAGTATTTCAGGGTATGTTAGGTACCTATACGTGTTACAGACAGACAAAAATCTGATTTTTATTTTTTCGATTTTTGATTTAGCAAATCAACGTCAGGTATGGAAAAGTTTAAATTTGGGATTTCTGGCCGTCACCAACTGGCACGTATTTTACTCAGACCAGGAGGATTAAATACAGATTTATACAGCTATTTAAATTTTACCCAGTAATTTTTAGAGCTGTTATTTTCACATTGCTTTATTTTGACCACTTTCGCAGGGCACTGAATAACGAAATTCAAAAGCTGTGAAAGTATTTGCCGAATATACAATCCGGATATTGAAAGCGCATAAAACACGAATTTCCCACCCCTTGAATTAGATGTGAATAAAATACCACTAAAATATTTCGCTAGGGGGTCAAAGATGCATAATGAGAATGGGTCATGTCATTGCCCCGAGCGGGAGCGCGGGGTATAGATTGGAATAACTTGACAGACATGGAGTTTTTGCTGAATTGAAGCATGAAGAGCCCCCCGGGGGGCACTCCTAAAAAATAGTGAGGGGATGTGCGGCACTATTGACCCCCTTTTTTAAACATGCTGTCAATGAATGAACCCCTTTGTGTAAACCTGCCGTCAGTGAATGAACACCCCTTTTTTTAACCTCGTCACTGAAAGAACCACCTTTTTTCTTTACTCTCGTTGATGCCCCAATTTTAATCAAATATCACTGAATGATCCCATTATTTCTATTTCACGCTCTCAAGCCCCTCCAACATGCCTGCTGGCCCATGTCGGTTTTGTGTGGGTAAGTGGGCTTCTGGCTGGGTTTTAGTGGGCTATTCCTAATGGGCCCATGTGGGTTGTAAATGGGTAACCCTTGATGGGTTTATGCCTCCATGGGGCCCATGTGGGGTTTGTATGGGGGATGGTGGAAATGGGTATCATGTGATATTCCTGATGGGCCCCATGAAGAGAAACCCATTATGGGTGTTGTTGGCTTACTTGTGTTGGTCCCCTGTGGGATTATTGGGCTACACATCATTGGTTTTACCCAAGTTAATGGTCAGTGGGGCCACTTGGGTTTTCACGTGGGTTAAATGGGCTAACGTGGGGCAGGGATTTGACATGGGCTTTCTAAATGGGGCCAGTGTAGTGGTTCAATGGGTAACTGATAGGCTTCTTTACTGGGGCTTTAAGTGGGTTTCACAAATGGGCCATTGTAGGTTTTCACTGGTGTCAATGGAGTTTCTTTACTTGGGCCTTAAGTGGGTTTCCCAAATGGGGCCATTGTGGGTTTTCAATTGGGTCAATGAGGAGTATTTACTTGGGCTTAAGGGGTTTCCCAAATGGGGCCATGTAGGTTTTCAAATTTGGGTCAATGATGAGTTTCTTTAATTGGGCTTTAAGGTTTTTTTCTCCCAAATGGGGCCATTGTAGGTTTTCAATGAGTCAATGATGAGTTCTTTAATTGGGCTGTAGTGGGTTTCCCAAATGGGGCCATTGTAGTTTTCAATGGGTAATGATGAATTTCTTTAATGGCGGCTTTAAGTGGGGTGTCCAAATGGGCCACTGTGGTTTCAAGGGGTAAAGATGGGTTTTCTTTAATTGGGCTTTAAGTGGGCTTCCTAAATGGGGCCATTGTAGGTGTTCAATTGGCCGGCTGAGTATATTTTACTCATATGATGGCATTCCGGCTGCCATTGTTCAAAATAAGTATCGAACTTTATTTAATAGGTTCAACTAAACTCATCCCTGTCCATATGAAGGCCATAAGTAAAGTTAAGTCATTTTAACTAAACATCCTTTAAATAATCAATTTGATGCAATTTGTCAGTAAGTACAAGTGGTCGACTGGATGAGAGCATTAGACTTAAGATCAAGAGGTCCCCGGTTCGAAGCAAACCAATTAAGGTAAGTAATACATTTGGTAACCAGGTTAGTATGAGATGCAAGTGATGATGCCTAATGAATAGTGGGAATTAAAACAATATCAACTGTACTAGAATTCTTTTTTTTTTCTTTAATTAAAGCATAACATTAGCCAGTTTAGCTTGCCCACTTAGGACCCATTTGAATCCCGACGACAAAAACAGGTGGGCCCCAGGTGGGAAGCGAATGAGGGGCCCAGGAAGTAGCCCCCAAATGACCCACGTGGGGCCCATGTCACATTGTTGGAGGGGAGAAAGCCCCTTTTAATGTTATAACAATATCAACTGGGTTTGAATGGTTATAATTTGCCCGAGAATGACCCCCTTTTTTCACAAAATGTGAGAGGCTCAGTGATTGACCGGCCCGAGAATGACCCCCTTTTTTCACAAATGTGAAAGGCTCAGCGATTGACCCCTAGTTTTGCATCCTCACCAAATGACCCCCTTTTTCCTTTAAGTTCCTCAGCGAATGCCCCCTACTTTGAAAGTCCAATCCGCACATCCCCGTCACTTTCATATATGAGTGCCCCCCCCCCCCCCGGGGAAGAGCCTTGGTCATAACAATTTTTCATGACAATTGAAAATGATGAACAGTGCTAAAATTACTTAATGGTTGTGATGAACATGGCATAAATATTTATGCAAACACAAAATAGTTTTTGTGTAAGTAAAATGATGATACAGTGTGAGATAGATTGTATTTTCAGTGTTTTTATACAAATTTATATTGCATCTGCACAAGGTTCTATTTCCACGTGTTTATAGTGGGGTCAAATATCAGGCAAGTTGGGCGAAGTGCCAGTAGTGCCTGATTATATCATGGTTATATCATTGCATATTCAGAAATAGGCCTATTGACAATTTCTTGACAGCTGACATCAGTTACAATGGTCGAGTCCAGTGGCGCCCGCAGTGGCGTAACGGGCCTGCCCGCTCTGAGGGGGCAAATTTCCCGGTTTTGGGAAAATTTTCCCTCTCAGGGGGGTCGAAAGGCCAATTTTTCCCGGTCAGAGGGCTAAAAAACGGCTGATTTAGCATGATTTTTGCAATTTTTTTCCCGGCCAAATTTGCCAGGGGGAAACCTGCCCCCCCCCCCCCCGCCTGTTACGCCACTGGTCGAGTCGACTAAGACCCCCAAAAAGTAACGCAGCATGTCTAAATACCCCCATAGTTACAAACCATTGGTCTTTGGACAAAAACATGAAATTATATCAATAGTTCGTTTTTCTTCCGTAAATTTTGATACCCTTCTTGCCCCATTGCGATCAATATTGCCAACACAATACCCATTATAAGAAAATCTCTCCCTTTTTAAAAGTTGCAATAAAAGGTATAGCCATATAGGGCTGCAGATGATAGCGAAACGTCGCTTCGTTAAGCGAAAAGTAATTTTTGGAGTACATGTTTGATTTTTTGGTCTCAATTTAAGGTCCAATATCTGAGGCTTCTCATCATCATTTTTACAAGATTTTACACAAATATTTAAAAAGTTACAGCCTCATTAACATGAAATTTACATAATAAATTAATGTTTACCGGGAGTTAGATTATCGCCCATAAATCAAAATCAAAAATGCTTACAGAACTCGGGTTTTCAGAATTCGTAGCTAACAAAGTGTGTTTCTCATTATTGCAAATAATAATTTCATTTATCATAGGAAAATAGTTATATTTGCATATTTTATCTTAAAAAATGGGTTTTCAAAACAAAATGACCAATTTGTTTATGTTTTACAATTTAAAATTTCCAACCAAGCGTAATTTTAGGATAGTATATTTAATAAGTATTTGTTTTGCACCTACAGTGCAAAAATAAGATCCAGAACGAGCTTAATATTCCGTTATGTCAAATAATCTGCGTCTCGTTGTTTTGCACATTAAACATAAAAGGTTGTATTCTCAACGGGATAGTGTCCACTCGGCCGGGGATACTCGCCCATGTTATTCAATACAATAGAATGTCACTGCTTTAATCACGCAACTGTTTCCTAAAATTTTGAATTTCCCGGTAGAATTTAATTCTCTGGTGTTTTTGTTTTTAATGTATTTTGATTTCAAAGACGACCAGATTTGAAGAACCAAAGTGAATGCAAACCATTTTCTGAAACTGAAATATACATAAAATGTTCCTTTTATAATGTTAGTTTTAAACATTTTTTTAAATATAGAGAACGCCCGAACGTACAGTGTGCAACAGTGTGAGATGCTGGCCCGATATTATGGCCAAGGACAAATAAACGTGTGCCATTTAGGGCATTGGGTATGTTGCAGCCTATTAAAAATAAATGGGTTGTATATTTAATTAAAAACAGGAAGACTTGCTGCCTAAAAACGGTAACGAGAATTTAAAAAATATGGATCTATAAGTCAGATTTTATATAAAGATGGTTGGAAGCAGGTCTTTTCATTTTTGGTAAATTAAATTTTGATATCGTACGTGCTCTCAGTGAGTACTGAAGAAGTTTTTACGACAGAAGGCGACATATTGATGACGTGTTTTCTGTCATTGAATCCCGTTTAATAAAAACCAAAATATTTTAAAATACACATATAAGTAAAACTAATTAGCAATGATACAAAAAAATGACCATGAGTGGTTACATTGACCAAAGGCACTATCAGCTGACCACCTACAAGTACATGATCCCATTATGACAGTATTTGCTGTACTGCTGAAAATTGCAAGATTCACCGTTAAACATTTGCTTTTATGTTTTTTCTTTTTAAAATCTACTTAAAACTGATTCAGGGATATTTAAAATTAAACAAACCAACCAAGATAAAACAGACCAAAAAAGAAATACAACAAAAATCTATAAAAAAAATAATCAGTCTAATGGCCAGTCATGGCAATAAAAATGTTGGCTTTGCAGAGAAAAAATGCCGATGTTCCGATGACTGATTAGACCAATTTTGTTTAATTGTTCATGTTAATTTCTCGTTTGGCCAAGATTTAAGAGGATGGCCCGATTAAGGTATGAAGTTTTCATTTTGGAAAAGATTGGCCTTCACTCCAAAACACCCCATAATCGCTAAAGTTTCGCGCCGAATTTCAATCCGTTCTGATGCGATTAGTCAGAGCACATTCATATATGAAATACTCAAAATACCTGTACTTGTATTCTTGGCTTGTTTGTTAATTTTAACGTCTGACCCCTACTGTCCCTAGAGGAGAATGGACTACCCAACCTTACGATCCCCTCGCAAAAAAGGGAGGTAGCGTTATTTTCTTGTAAGACTAGGAGAAGAAATTTCACCAATAAAACAAGCAAGGTCCGCCCGGTGATTTTTGTGAAGTGAAAAAAAACAAACAAACGTTAGGGATATAGTATCCCCAAACTCGCTTTTACAAGTGATATAATACTCTAAGGCCTTCACCATTTTAATGCATACCGAGCATATCATCAGCGAAAAAAGACATTTTCAACTTAACGTGGGTTACCTGATCGACAACCATCAAAATTAAGATTTTGGTATCGGAAGAAGAAAAGAAAATTAACTGAAATGTCCAGGAAATAGTTCCTTTTCACGTATGAAATGCGGTTATCCTATAAAGCAATTAATTGTGCTTTACTTACGAAGGAGCAATTTAATGCAAAAAATATATTCACACATGTGAGGGAGAAAGCATCGTATGAAATAACAAATAATTAACCCAGGGTCGTGTAGCCCACCTTTAGTCAACATGATTAGGCGTTAAAAGTCCCACTATACAAATTGCAGTGTAATTTACAAAGAAATAAATGAAAAAAAAATAAAATTAGGGTATTTGATAACATCGCCAAATATGGTAATTTTATATCAACTTTCCATCCTATTTTTATGATTAATTTAACTGTTGAGCTCTTAATCGAGTTTGTGTTAAAGAATATCAGCATGATTATAACCTAATTATACTAAAATAACAGGTAAATTGTACAGATTAATCTGACAACACATGGGGTACCTTATCCATACATAATAACTTTACAGCTATTGAATGGCAGGTAAAATAGGAACTCTTTTTTTTCAAAAATGAAGCAAAAGATTAAATACATATACAAAAATAGGAATCGAGTTCTATAAATATTACAAAAACTATGATTAAAAATAAAAGAGAGAAAAAAAGATTTTTTTTGAATTTTTGAATAACGGATATTAGAAATCAAAACATATTTTCATTAGTTCATATTTTTACATTAAAAACCGGAAGTAAATAGCACTAATATTACGGAAATATGACACACGTTAGGTTTAAAATTTTGTGTGGTTTATTACCTAACTATCGTTTATTTACACCCGGGGGGGGGGGGATACTCGACCCCAAAAATTTGGTACGGGTGTACATCCGCCAGGTAAAAAAATCGAACCCCCATGTTTATTAGTGGGACCAAAATTGTACAAAAATATGACCCAATTTATATAGTTGGTCCCCAAATTTCTACCCATTTATATAGTGGGCCTTGACATTTCGCAACATGTTCATAGTAATCTTAGCAAATCGGCCCATTTTCATAGTAACTTTTTCCAAAAGCAGAAAATCACCATTTAATTGTGATTTTAGCGAAAATCGGAAAAATTCGACCCTTTTCATAGTAAAATGCGACCCCAAAAAATTGAAAAAAAAATGGGGGGGGGACTCATGATATAATAGCAAGACTTAAAAAAGGACCCATCTTTAGATAGCCTGGTGGGAAAAACGACCATTGTTATAGTAAGGCTTGAAAATGTGAAAATGCGACCATATCGGCGGCACATATGACCTACCTGTTCACTGAGACCCCCCCGGGTATTTACAGTTTTTTCTGTTCCAAATTGTTTACTTTTATGTTAGATCTCAGTAATAAAGCGCGAAGTTGTTAATCTTAATAACCGGGATGACCGTAATTTAAAGGGATATTTAGCAGCGATTTACCGATCCGAAAAATCGAAAACAAATCATCAAAAATTCAGATTTTGGTATTTTGTTACACTTGGTCCCTGGGTCTGCAAACATAACTGCAAGTGGTTGGCTTGAAATCCGTGTATTATACGACAAGGCAGTAATTTTTATCTGATTCTTGAATTTCTATACGTGCGTATCAAAAATTCGACTGGATATCAAAAAAGCCATTATCGGTGAAAATCCAGATTTTAAGCGGAGATTGGCACCATATCAACACCGTTGACCTCAAACAAAAACATTATTGATATTGGTTTATTCTGTTCTAGTGTAAACCACCAGACAGCTGTTAATTGTAGATTTTGAGACGTCATTCGCTGTAGTCTATTTACGGAGACGGTTATCCTCCCATACTTCATTTTTTCACTATTTGGTGCGTTTTTGTTTCTACATTAAAGTAGGTATATGACTTGTACCCACTATCCCTGATTTATGAGTTAAAACACATGAATTACACTGTTTAATTCTCTCGCCAATATTGTTGCTAATCCCTTTAAGGGTAAAAGATGGTTAAAAAAGAACATATTTTAAACAAGGCACGATATTATCACAAGATTTTTACAGTTGTACTCCAAAATGCAAGTGATATCGGTTAGGCTATCTAGCTTTACATTATCCCAACATGTATTTTCAAACTACCAACATCAAGACTGTGTTTTCAAAACGCACCGGTTTGAGGGACTTTGTTTTTATGGTTCAATTCCCTTGGCTTATTTCATGTATCGAATCTATTTCTCTATGGGTATTGCAATATGAAAGATTTCATTAAATTAACAGAAGCGATATATCGCAAAAGATAAATGGTAATACTTGGTTTGTAATGTTTGGTTTGCTGCTTGCTGTTGGTTGTGGTTTTGTTTTATTTTTACTTTTAGATGGCATTTAATGAAATTACTGAAAAGAAAATTAAAAAGGTTTTAAAATGATGTCCGTCATATCGGCGGGATCTTTACTGGAAAAGAAGAAGAAAAGAAGAAAACA